>JAEIFV010000798.1:0-143756 GCA_018904265.1 Lordiphosa collinella
CTTTAGAGGCGGCAAGTTCTCGTCCTTTGACGCACACACAATGTCATTGACCTGGATTGAGCGTTGAGTGCACTGCTTTGCGCGTTGCTGGAGACAAGGTGGGTACTCTTCAGCTGTAGCGCTTCCAAAAACCTGTTGAACCAAAGTGAAGCGTTGCCAGCGATCGAGACGATTGAAGTTGAGTGGCGCCAAGTCGGGTTCAGAAACGCCCATAGGTGGACGACCAGTTAGAAAATGTCCTGGTCTGAGACCCAAGATCTTCAGGATTCTCTAGAAAGGGGATGTCCGGGGCGAGTTAATTCTGTGCCTGGATGGCAAACCGCGAAGTTCGCAGCTCATCATAAGCCTAGGAAGAGCCGGTCCATCGGGCGATATAAAGTGTTTTTGGCCATGTTAACTGCGGCCTCCCATAAACCGCCGAAGTGGGTGGAAAGGCGAGGCGGGATAAAACGCCCAATCGAATCCGTTGTTCGAGCGATGAAGCAAAAACCTCATCGATGCTTTTCGGCACAAGTAAGCGACGAAGGTCCTCTAGCTCGTTCTTTGAGCCTGCAATTAGTCGCATTGTCCCATTAAATACATCTTGGTATACACCACGGGTGGCTACGAAAGCCGCTTGAGCGCCCAAAACGACCGCGGTAGGAAGATCCCTTACCAATTCCATCAGCTGGCTTTGGTGGCGGCAAAAATGAAAACGCTGATGTAGCATTTTTGCGGAGCCCTTATTTCGCACCTCGGGCTTGTAGTAAAAGGCCCGCAATAATCCAACAATATTAACCAGTGAGATGCCTGCCGAATCCTGAATGCTCTTTGGAGGGCTGAGTCAACCATGATGTACTCGATGAGACGAGGTCCGGGATCTGCGGCGCCACCAGCACACACTTGTTGCCAGCGCAACCCGGTTTTCATGCTACCAATAGGCCAAAACTACTGGAACGTAAATAGAGCCCCGGTAGGACCTGTGGACCAGCGTGGTGATGCTTACCGATGCAGATGAAGGTAATGATGTGCGGAATGTTAAAGAGGTGATCCTTTGGCAAAATGATTGGGTGTATGCGCGTCAAAGTCAAGAGTTGATGGCATAGCCGGCCCCCAACCCGTATCAATCCAAACTCATCTAAAAATGGTGATAGAAACCATATTGCTTGAAAAGTCTTTTGTCTACTCTTTTACAGGCGATGGTACTCAGGATACAGTTGAGCTCTTTGAACGATTCGAATCAGCAAAGTGAAGTCCTCCACGAATGTTCTCAGGCAAAAAGCTGAGGCGACTTTATTTTGTTGATGAACTTGTGCACATATCCAAATTTTTATGCATCATGCCAAATGAGTTTATGTATTTGAAATACAACATTATATCAAACCAGCGATCGGTTCAAACAGCATGACTAATATTGTTCTCTGGGTTGCTTTCAGGCGAGCAATACTCTGGCCATCGGTTCTTGGCCGTTGCAAAAACGATGGGCCGTTCATCCTAGGGTTGAGTGTAGAAACTTCCCCTTCGGTTCAGCTCCTTGGACAGTATGGCCGGATTCATGGCTGTTGGAACGCCAGTGCCATTCCATTCCCGCCGTCAGCTGCTGTATGTGGCACAAATCCTGTTGGCCACGAAAATGTTGAATTTGGATGGCTCCATCTTTCAGCCAGGAAAGAACACGGATGAATCAAACGTCTAACAATAGAACTTACGATGGAAATGGCTCATTTTTTGATATTTCAGCTACTACCAGCTGAGCGAGCAAAACGGCAACCTGAGCTCAAGCTTGGGCACTGTGTATTTTTTAAAAGCCCCGGGCCTTTGAACACCGTGGTGCACTTGAGCACCATTTTCCTTTAGGATCGAACATAAATACATGCTCCGTAGGCCTCGAGACTGGCATCTGCCAAAAGCATGTACCTCGAAGCTACCTTTGGACTGCAAAATGTATCTGAGGAAATGTTGCATGCTCTACATTATGAAGTCTTTGCAAAATCCAGACCAAGCCGCTTCATGCTGACTGCAGCAGAAAACTTCATCCCATTGCAACGTCTCTGCAGCGTTGCCAGATGATTTTCGCTCTGGTCAGGGTAGGTCCGATCAACCCGGTAGGATCATAGCATCTTGCGATGGTGGCCAATACTGAGCGCTTAGTGTGTTTGCCGACTAAAATCTGTGGAGTAAAGGTGGAAGAACATGTCGTTATCAAGGTGCCCAGGCAAGCCCGAAAGCGCTTTGGTCACATCGCAGCCCGTCATCAAATTTAAGAAGGCTTTCTTTGTTTTGCCCTCTGGAACATCCTGAAGTACATCATGCGAGTTGTGGAGCACCACTGCTCAACCGAAAGTGCCCACACGAGCGAGAAGATGTGTGGTTTGATGCATGATGTCACGAACTTCTTCAAGCAAGAATTAACTCACTATCATGTCGTCAACATCAAAGTTCTTCAAGACGATTATCGAGCCCAACGGATATTTGTTTAGGACTCGTCCATAGCCCAGTTGATCCATGGCACGTTATAAAAAGAAATGCAGCAGGCTTTGTCCCATGATGACCGTGTCCAATTTGTAGACTTGGATGTCTACATCAGGAGAATCACGCCGCAAGATACACTGGAGCATATTATGTCAGGAGCAGGGAACCGGCGCATAACCTGTACATTTTACGAATATCTTTCTTAAAAACAATGGGAAATGTACGAAAGCGAATGAGTATATTGAAAAGATTAAAACAAAATTGTAGTTACTGCCGTAAGTACCTCGATTATGAGGCCCCAAGTTGTCGCTGCGGAGCCGTCGAATACAACCTCAGACTTGTTGTGGTGCTATCTTTGACCCACACAATAGTGCGGCAGGAAATATTTGCATTTATAAGAACATCTACTTTGGGAACAATTGACTGTAGCATACTTAAGGGTCCAGATACTCCTTTATAAATCTGCCGCGTATTTGCCTTGAGATGCAGGTTGCGATTGAGCTTGCATCAAGTTTAAAATCGATGCTGCTTGGCCTGCAGGTAGGAATCTCCCAAGGAACTCAATCCGCGCTTCATTGGCAAAAGCGAACGGAATGACTCCCCAGAACAAGCAGGTGTAATGTTTTTCTTGAAGTAACTCCTCCACGACAGGAAAAGCTCTTTGTGGCCTTAGCAATTGGGGCTCAAAGGCATGCTACACTTCCCAGAAACGACACGCCGTCGTCCAGCCGAGTGCTGGGATTAGTTGCGATCCGATGATCTTTAGCTGGCGACGAACGATGCGGAACAGGGTCCGATGACCCTCACCAGATAGGATCCAAGCCAAAGATGCGTTTTTGTAGCAATGGTAATCCGGGAGCCAGTTGAATCTGCCCTGCACGCGCCCCAGCTAAACGAAAAAAGAGACCTGTCCGATGAGCAAGTCAATCCGTTGTGGCAAGTGAAACGATGGATCAGCTAGCTTTATATTTGAGGAACGTTACAAGTAGTAGTGCTCACCTGACATGCCTGGCTGATTGTTGGTAATCGTTTGCCGCAACGATGGCGGTATTGGGCTGGTTGAAATCTGAAGTCTTTTGACTTCAGGACGAGATCGACTGGTGATCACTTCAGTTGAGAAGTTGGTAATCTCAGCACCGGACACCCAAAGCCTGCGATTTTGTTTTGCGAAGTTGAAGTTGGTTGGCGAAGCAGAGTTGTTGTCCCAAATCTGTCTGGGGGCCTGGAGTCCCAAGTGCACGGCTTGCAGGAACGAGTGTTACTGGCACGTGTTTTTGATTAGGACAACAGCAGTGGCTAATAGCGCAACATCAGGCGAAGGGGTTAGATATATGGGCTTGAGGCAAGGAGGGCGACATAACTTTGATCGCCAGTTGGCTGTGATGTGGTAGATTGAGACAAGACAGGTTGAGTAGCGGGTGACACACGATCATGAGTACAAAAGCGATGTGATGATTTAATTGGCAAGTGCCGATACAAGAACCAAGATTGCAATCCCTCATTTGATGGCCTTTTCAGGCAGTTGAGGCGCGCAATGCCTTTTTAGCCTCTTATGTCGAGCGATTGGCGATAAGTTTTCGAAACCGTTTTGCAATGGAAGTATCCTGGTGATCCTGTGCCGTCACACGACATACGTACTTAAACCGTCTTTGCAGAAACACCGCAAACGGCCTTCTTCTCTGATGCATGCTCACAGTTTTTCCGGATTTTGCAACCTGAATATCTTGCTCTTGCATGGCGTGCTGCACATTTTCAAGCGTTCGGCATGCAAAGCTGTCCAGAAGGTCGATAATTTCTCCCAGGATGGCATCTCGTTGATCGGAGGGCTTTCCTCCCATTTTGGCCTGAGTGTTCTTGTCCAGCTTCTGGAGCAAAGTTTGCCACGAGAATGCAGTCGGCCACGCTTCCTCCTTAGTTGCGTTGAGTTGTGCTCCGGAGGTGTGAAGTGACCTTGTCCGTCAGTTCAGCGGCTGGCTTGCGAAACATAGACTCATCTGCCTTGCCCGGCAAATATCTCCCTGGTGGGTGTGCCTGTAAATGAGACGTTTATTATCAAATCGCTTTTGAAAAAGAATGTTAAGAGCAATTGTTGCGTTAGCCTGATTGTTTTCAAGAGCGCAGTTGGCGTCCAGCGCAGTGCCCAAGTTACAAGCAGGAACCGCGAAGATGTTACAGCTTTTCGATGGGAGAAATATCCGCCTCCTTGTCAATTACAGAAGTAAACATTGCGAAGAAACTGGCCCCTCTGTATATGTCCCATCTTGGCGAATTAGGCAGCTCCAGCGAAGAACCAGCGAGCGATTGGCTTCTCTTTCCCGATCGATTGGACTCGTTCGAATTCGCTCTTGAATGGCTGGAACAATGCCGGAGCCGGCTCCACGTTTGCCAAAGCTCTGCTGGAGGGTAGCTCTCCAAGCTCAGCAATGTGGAATCAAACCTGGCAGGCAGCTCTAATCGAATCGAAATTCAGCTCCTCCAAACTTATGCTGGCTTGGCCGAAATTCGATTTCCAGCTCGTTCAATAAACTCCAGCATTCCGCTTAAGACCATATTCATTACCATGCCTTGCAGCCTCTGACCATCCCATTTTATCCTACCAAATAGCTTTAAGCCGGTCGAATATGGCGTTTGTTTTGTGTTTTAAAAACGCAGCGCGCCCGGTCTATGGGGGTGCTTCCACTGGATGCGGCGGCGGAGCCGTACGATTACTATCGGCGGGGCGGTATTAGCTGACGTTTCGTTATGTGGTCTGGTTATCCCATGTTGATGTTTTCCAATAATTAGAAATGATGTCAACTTGCAGGTTACGTTTTTGCTGGGCACACGCGTGTTGTTCACGACGAGAATAATTGCCCGACTGCTTTACAGCTGCATTTCCAAAAAACAAGAATACGCGACTCACGGTGTATGTTGGAAGGCAAAGCGAATAACTATTCAATTTCGAAGATTGTTCTACTTTCACAGCGCGACCAAAAGTCTTTGCTTTGCGGCAGCCAAAGCAGAGGCGGAAAGGAGAACGAAAGGCAACGGATTGGCACGCACCGGAAAGCACACGTACACGGATTCACGCTGTGTGTCAGCGATCTTTTCTGCCACTAATTGAAGCGATAATTGTTTGCATATGAACAGTGCACACAATTTCAAGTTAATTAAACAATTTTTGAAAATGTTTGTACACAATATTATAACACCACATGGCGTGGCGTCGGGGTCACCAAAATATTTGGAAGCTGCTTAGCCTTTTCAGACCCCTATGATAAAAAGAAAGTTCCAATAACATACCCACATCAATTACATTTACTTTATTATATTAATTCACAAAATCAATAGATTAGCCCGTGGGTAAATTAGCATATACAAATTTGTTGATAGCGAAAGATGCTACTCAGTGGCTCTCAGATTTACATGGCTAATGTAAAGGATTAGCAGTTGGCACAAGAGTATTTAGTATATGACAGGTTTAAATTATGAGTGGGTTTGTTTACATTGCCCATTAATGAATACCATAATATTCAGTTTATTAGTCGATACTTTGAATATCTTTAAAACACTTCAATTGATTACAGCATTCAGTTTTATGATCGATTTTTATAATCACCCCCTCAAGGCGTTTAGAATGTGGCAGTTGATCTCTTGTTTGTTTTGCTGTTATGTTGAAAACTTTTGGAGCTTACCATTCATCATTTTTTGAGGACTAGTTAATACCCTTTATATTAATTTGGAGCACAATCGTTTCTCGTATACTTAGAATTCTACAGCAACCAACGAAACGATTGTACTAACATTGGCATTCTCCATTAGCAGCATTGAGCTTGAAGTAGCTCGTTGGATGACTTTAAGAACTATAGTAAAAGCAATTTCGTAGAGTGGATTTAAATTAGGGAAGCAGAAAATCTTAAAAAAAAACCTTAAAAATTTTTTACACAGGTTTTCTGCAATCATCTCAACTATGTGCTAACTTAAATATAGTGTGCTAACTAAAATAAAGTTTAAAAATTTTGTTTCACTTATTCACACATAATTACCAAACAGCAAAATCCCTCCTTATTTCTATGCACTGAAAAGAACTAAAAAAAAATATGGGAAAGTTAACTTCTCGGCCGAAGTTTTTTATACCCTTGCAGCTTCCATTGAAAACAAAAAAGTTTTTCTAACTAAGACTACTTTTTGGACCATACTTTTCTATGGGATCTATACTAAATAGATGTCTGATTTCGACCAAACTTGGTGAAATCATGGAAAAGCATAATAAACTGTTAATTACGAAATTTGGAGGCGATCCCATTCAAAATAAAAAGTTTTTCTCACTAGAACTTATTTTTCGACCGATCATTCATACTGCAGCTATATGCTATAGTCATCCGATTTTGACAAAACTTTATAGAATTGTGTAAAAAAATATAAAATAAATATATGCCAACGTAAAGGACGTTTCCATTAAAAACTAGTTTTTCGACAGATCGTTCCTATGGCTATATGCTATAGTCATCCGATTTTGACCAAACTTTGTAGAATTGTGTATGAGCATATAAAACAAGTACTTGCTAGTTTTGAGGACATTTTCATTGAAAACAAAAAAGTTTTTCAAACTAAGACTACTTTTTAGACTCTACTTTTGTATGACAGCTATACTATATAGATTTCCGATTTTGACCGAATTAGGTGAAATCAAAGAAAAACATAGTAAACTAAGAAATACGAAGTTCGGAGGCGTTTCAGTTAAAAACAAAAAATTTTTTCTCTCTAAAATTAGTTTTTCGACCGATCATCCTATGACAGCTATATGCTATAATCATGCGTTTCCGCCGGTTCCGACAAATGTGCAGCGTATTTGTACCAAAAGACTTCGTGCAAAGTTTGCTGAGGAAAGCTTTAAAACTGACGGAGGAGATAGCATTGAAACAGATGGACAGATGGACGGACAGACGGACAGAGCTAAATCAACTCAGCTCGTCATGCTGATCAAGAATATATATACTTTATGTGGTCGGAGATGCTTCCTTCTAAGCGTTACAAACATCCGGACAATTTTATAGTACCCTCTGCAAGGGTATAAAATGGGTTTAACGATCGCAATTCCGAATCGTTTTCATTTTGGCGTTCCCGTTCCCGAGTAAAATAGAAATCGATTGTCTTTTCGAATGAATGTTCTAGTCGTTTTCGAATTTTAATTCAGCTGTAAGGCACCCTAAACAATTTCGATCAGAACTGCGCATGCGCTGATGCGAAATTGCGAACAGCTCGGTTTCATCTCGATCGTTTCTGCTTTCGAATACATGCAATTTCTGAAAAGCATGATTT
This sequence comes from Lordiphosa collinella, assembly GCA_018904265.1. Lineage (NCBI taxonomy): Eukaryota > Metazoa > Arthropoda > Insecta > Diptera > Drosophilidae > Lordiphosa > Lordiphosa collinella. The sequence goes on from JAEIFV010000798.1 coordinate 7,753, forward strand.
TAAATCAAATCTTACGCTCGAAATATCTATGGATAGTTCAAAATCTCTACAATATTTGACATGCTAAAATATAAATACTTGCAAGATGAAAAGATCCCTTGCAAAAGAAAAGGTCCGTCTGTCTGTATGAACGAGTCGATCTTAGAGACTATAACAGATAGAGCCACAAAATATTAAAAAAATACAGAAGACACTTCTTTTCTAATTCATTACCTTCAGTTTAGCTCAGTACTAAATTAAGCTCATTTTTGGTTGGAACCGACTCAGCTTTTTTTCTGCTTTAGTTTAGGTTGGGCTCGGACTCCCAAAAAACCACGAGGATTCCAACACCTCAGCAGACTTAGATCTTATTTTAAGTACTTTATTAGTCTTAACTCCTTAAAAAGTAAATTTTAAGTAATTAATTTTTTTCGCTATTTTTTTTTATTAAACATTTATGATTAGCAACTTCTAGCAATATTTGCTAGTTTCACCACTTTTGAAAACCTTATTCAGGCAACGCAGGATTCGAGTAGCCTTTCCCTCTCATCACAATATATAGTAAAGGATCACTGCAAAGTCGCTGTTGTTTATAGTTCGGCGCTCAAAATGTAAATATATTTGATTAGGAAATAGGAATTTGTTTTTCAATAACTTATTCTTTTTGCACAAATTCGTAGTTTTTCTACCGCAAATTCAGTTTTCTGTCTAAATAGTTAAACAGAATTATTATTTGTCTGATATATCACTAGTGAAATGCACAGTTATATTCGTTTTGAGAAGCACAAAAATATATGACAAGCAGCGTATCTAAGATTTCATATGAGTTTTTTGACATCCATCTCACAGTAATCTGAGTTAATTTATAGGCATTTCATATGAGAACTCAGACAAGTGAAAGTACAGCTTTATGCTAAGGTTTACTTCAAAATTGGCGAGGGTATTAAAGCTCTGGCTCAGCTGAATAAAATATTTGCAAATTAATTGTTTCAATTAAAAACCAGAAGCAATGTAAAAGCAATAAATTAATGGCCGGTAAAAAGTCTCCACAGTTTCAGGGTTACCATTAAAAACAAAAGTGTTTTTACATAAACGGTTTGACATCGTAGAACAGCTGACAGTTGAATTTTAATATAAAGTACACACCAATTTGCCTTTCGAATATGTCCAAATTTATTTACATAATCCTCATCCAAGCGACCACCCCACGCCCCACTCCACACACCATTCCACTCTACTCCATTTCCATTGGAGCGCCGCCACGCCACCGTTGCGCTACATTTGGAGCAAATTCGTGAAAACGGGCGACAGCAGCCGCGAAAGGCACCGCACGATTCAAAGCCTATGGACCGGCCTCACTGCCACACAGATGCAACGGAACGGCTAGGCGCTCTGGCCATGTATTTCTTGTTAGCCACTTTAAAGCCGATTAATTACCAAAACTGCTGGGCATGGTAACTGAACTCTGTCCAGTCACAACAAACCATAACAGCAACTAGGCACGAATGAGACACCGTTTGAGTTCTAAGACTTTGCAGCAGTACCTACAAGTGGGTACCTATAAAGGTATGACTGTGCCTCAAATGCCACGAAGTGATAAGTAGCATTTGCTAGCCAAACTTTGGCATTTACTTGTCCACGCCCCAAATACGTAAATTTGCATTTTAAATGTGTAATTAGTAACATTGTCTGTACTTAGTTACATACTCGGTTTTGGGCATGTATGTGAGGCATTCACTGTTAGTCATGGACAGGGCGGGGTCTAATCATAACTCGTGCCATGCTCATTGCAACGAAAAGCGCACCCAATAAGCCAAATTTCAGATATTTTCGATCTTATCAAATTGTGTGCAATTGTTTTGTGTTTTTATGAATCAATTGCGGATGATGACGATGACGAAGTCGGAGATGATGATGATGCATTTGTGGCATATCGAGGGTGCGCCAGTTGACTGGGCCTATTGAACTCGGAGTTCAATTTACTAATCAAAAAAGGAATATTTTAAGTATATTTATTAATAGCCGAACTCAGTTCTTACCTACTTATTAGACAGCACTCCAAAATGGATTTTATTGCTTTGAATAATTCTTAGAATCGTTTATTAATCAAGCTAATCATGTTTGTATGGAATCTAGGTCTTTACTTCTCCAGCCAAAGTACCAGGTTAGGTCAATAAGACATTTTATCTGTAAAAACAGAGTCGTTTTAAGCGGAGGAGAAACTTGACTAAAGTCATTAAACTGGTAAAAGAGCACATCAATATCTTTCGGTTCTTTACTGCCTTTTGGGTTCAAAAATATATGCTCTAAAACTTCTTAAGGAATGTAAAATATAAATTCGGTTTTGTTGAAGTACGGTTCCCATTGGAGATCATTATTTCTCCAATTTTTGCATCTCTTCCATATAAATATGGAATAAATATAAAAATATGAGTTTATTTCAGTAATGATCTCTTCATTCCACCCAAATCTTTTATAGGCGCGACATTCCCTTGATGGTAGAAATAGTCGCAGGTGGCTAAGTCTGGAGACTATGCTGAATTCATCCATTCATACTCTGCCAAAAAAACTCTCTCAGCTTCTTGATAAGCATCAACAGACGAGTCAATATGGCCATGTCCGTCCGTCCGCTTGAACAAACAGATCTTAGAGATGGTAAGAGATAGAGTATCAATATGTAAGTTTGTGCAAAAGTATGTAACAGCCAGAAGGAAACATCTCCGACCCTATGAAGTATATATATTCTTGATCACCATAAGCAGCCGGATGGAAAACAAACAATAATGGGCAGCACCGGACGCAACGGTGATGGGCAGCACTTGACAGGTACAGAGTATGTTATAGTCAGGCTTAACCGACTTTCTTACTTGTTTTTTTTAAGAAGAAATCTTCTCGAAGCCGAGAACACAATCGTTCTCGACTTCGAGCTTAATGTCGAGGGAAGTGCGAGGAGCCAAAAAACGGAGAGCGTGAGCAACATATGAGAACAATTCTCTCTCTCTCGCTTTCAGCATTGGCTGGCACTGGCACTGTCAATTTATAATACGACTTAGATGCCGCGGTAAACACCCGAGGAGTGGTGCTTCGGTTGAGCAAAACACACGAGTCGGTCATCCAACAACCTCCGACAGCTACTGTTTTGAGCGAGCGCTTACTAAACAATTGTCTGCAAATGATCAGAACACAGTAAGTGTCTGCGAAAAGTATTTTTCCTTTTTTTTGTTTTGTGCGTTTGGTAGGCTGTTTGTATGTGTGACGTTCGTTATACAAAGACTCACGCGAGAGCAATACACAGTCACGCATACATACTCAAAAAACAGTTTGGAAGTTTGCTCTTGGCAAAAATGTCAGTGAAAGACAGGAGAGAAACAGGAACGAAAAAAAGGTCTTTGCTCTGAGAGCAACAGAATTAAGCAAAAACAGAACTGAAACTGTCTTTCGCTCCCTGTTATCGTTGTGTCCGTAACGAAACGGTTTTTTGCCGACACATGGAAAGTGTTGAGTTTTTTTGCGAGCTCTGGTTAAATTCATTTATTTGCAAAAACACAGAATACCAAAAAGCATATGTGATGGAAAATAGATTTATACGCAAGTGCAAAAAATTCAGCTTGCTATCAATATCTTGATATCATAGCTCCAAAACACTAAAAATTTAATATTTTTTGCCACCCTGTAATTTGTTTATTTTTTCGCATAGACAAAATTAATATTATTTATATTTTCCAGGCATTCTAGTAAAAGGGAAATAAGATTATAACGGCAAAAATAAGGGTTCGCACCGTGCGGTCTGCAAATAAAAGACCGGTGAGATACTCCTTGCATTGCATCCGCAGCGACTTCCATTCCCCATCTTTAACATTAATGTGAACATTTCAACATTATGTCCGATCTCTATTAAAATTTCAGATTTTATAAATTCTTTGCAATTCTGTAATGTGTTTATTTGTTGGCCCAAAATTAGTGAACATTGTTTAAATTTTCCACACATTATGATTTAAAATAACTGTAATGGCAAATAAAACCATTGGCAGCAGCACCTTGCGGTCTGAAAATAAAAGACCAGTGATAATCGACTTCCATCCCCCAACTGGGAGTTGGGTATCCAGCGCACTAAGTTTATTAGTGCCAACAAGCGACTTGCAGCGGGGACACTTGATGATCGATGATCCCTGCGTGCGTCCACAGATGCTCACGACAGGCGAACGCGCCGTGGGCATGCAAATAATACAGCCATACCCGGCTGGCGCAGCAGCGATGCCATCGGACTGGCGCAGCTGCAGATACACATCCTCAACGTTTGGCATGTTGCAAGTTTAACTATGTATTCTCAGTTGCTACTTTTGTTTTTAGTTGAAGGGGGTATCGTTTGTGTATGCCTCTATGTTCAAGGGCTGCTTGAGTTTGAACCTTATTCCATTTGACAGTAGGACAAAGTATTCGTTACTACGATCCGGAACTACGATCCAAACCCAGAAATTGGTAACAAAATAACTTCCCACACAGACTTAAGGGAACGCGGAAACGTTTTTATTGAGAAGGGGCTTAAGCAGTTAAGATTCGGTGTAATTAAGGGCGATGTTTTCATTCTGGGTATTATTGGCTGAGTAACTGAGCGTGGGGAGTAAGGAAAGTCGTGGAGTGTAGCGCTTAAAATTCAAGGTTCAAGATACTCGTATTTGTTTGTAAAAGTATGTTTGTATGTTGGTCCCTTATGTAAGTTCAGTAAGTTCATGTCGATCAGGAAAGTGTCATAGGTTATGTCTCAAGTCTGTGAAATGTTCCAAAAACCGCGAAATTTGCAAAATTATAGTGATCATCCAATTGAAATGAAACTTTGGGAAATGGCTGAACGCTTACCAGGGAAGGTTTCTAAGTTGAAGAAATTTGCGGAAAATGGTCCAAAAATTGCAAAATTTACGGTTTTGGTAAAACTTTGGAGAATGGTTTGACGCTTGGCCGAGAAGGTTTCAAAGTAGAAGAAATGGGCGGAAAATGGTCCAAAAGACGCGAAATTTGCAATCTGTTGATTGTGATGAAACTTTGGGGAATGATTGGACGATTGACCGCGAAGTTTTCTAAGCTGAAGAAATAAGCGGGAAATGCTCCAAATTCAGCGAAATTTCAAAAACTATACCGTTCATCCGATTGCGATGAAACTTTGGGCAATGGTTGGACGCTTGGCCGCGAAGGTATCTAAGGTCGAAAAATCGCGAAATTTGCAAAATAACCTTATGAGTATTTATGAAAGCGCTTAGTGCTTATATTACAATGCAGGCGTTGGATTTGAATTTTTTGGATTTGAGCCTGGATTATTGTGAAGATTTGATAGACGGCAATTGTAGATGGGTAAATAGGAGGTATAAACAAAATGGTCAAAAAAGTCATGAAATTTGCAAAATATTCATGAGTTTAGATCATGATTTAGATGAAAGTGGTTAAATAGAGAAAAAGATCGAGAAAAGATCATAAGGACCCGGGCGACGCCGGGTATTCAGCTAGTTTGAAGATGAAATCAGAATTACACAGTCAATACGACTGTCAATCTAAGCTGGTCCATTTGACAACTCCGATTCCACATGATTTGATCGAAATCGAAATGATATTTGATTTTGAAATGATTTTGATATTTGGTTGTGTTTTGCTGTCAAAGGGTCACTCTGGAATTACTCGGTAAAGTCTGACTCTAATATACCTGACCTCTGCCGGTCGGCTTGTGCTCTTGAGCTCAAAGTTCAGTTTTCCTTATAACTTAAATTTAGTTTATTTGATCCTTGCAAACTTGGTGTATCTCTAAATAATGTTGCTTTCTTACTATACATATCTAAGCTCTGAACCATCTGCATCAGCGGTGGGCAACAAAATCAAAGAGAAGGGCAGCATTAATAGCGCAACAGATTTTTGTGGCCGTATTTTGTTGTTGGCAGTCGAATAATTTATTGCGCATTGCTTTAAAAGCAGAATAACGGGTCGGGCGGCGAGGGACAGGCGCGCTGAGCGTTGCCCATAGCTTATCTACATACAAAATTAGGGGAAACTTAAACGTTTTTCTGGGACAGCCTAAAAGTAGGGGAAGATGGGGTGTTGTCACCATAGTAAGGTTTTTCGAACATAGCTTCGCCAAAATAATATTTTTCATTCGTAAGTTTTGTATTTTAGTTAAAAATGCCAACTTTGCTCAACATAAGTTTTTGGAAAAGATATTATTTGTTTTTTTCATATCATTTTGAAAAAAGTGATTTTTTGACATTTCAAAAATTTTTGTGGTGTTGTTAGCCACCCGTTTAAAAGTTAAAAATTATATAAATATAACATGTGGAATTCAAAGGACTAAAATCTAGAAGGTTATGCCATGGGTAACTTCTGCTGCCAGGCACCTTTTTGATTATAGGTTTTTTGTTGAAATTTGAAAAAGGTTGATTCTTAACTAAATTTCTAAAATTTTATACAATCCAAAAAGTCGATGCTTTATTCTTGCCATATACAAATTCAAATTCTTGCCAAATGATTCTTGTCCCATTTCTTACACATTATGACAAAATAGGAGATCAAAATATTACACACCCATTTTCCGCGAAACTTTAGGCCTTAAATTTGCAACAGCCACAGTTACAAGAAGCCAAATTCAGAACTGCCACAGAGTTGGAGCAAATGAAACAATAACAAAAGCAACGGCTGCGGCAACTCTTGTGAATGCAACGACGAATGCCAAACAAAGGTAGCTGCAAACCGACTTGCTGACCTTCTCCCGCTTTATAGCAGTGTGGCGAGACGGTGTCGCAATCGAGAAACCAACAAGTCAAAAGTACGTATGCACGTACAATTCCCGCCTCGTGGACAGCTGAGGTGGGGCCGGGGGCCTGGGTTAGCGATTTAAACTGTAGCAACTAGAACTAAACCACAACCGGCTCGCTAGTAACTACGGGTAATGCAGCTGGGAGCTGGTCCAGTTTGCCACGCCTTGTTTTTGTTGCTGGCTGCATAATGATATTTAATTTTGTTTAGACATTTGACTTTTACTTTTTATTTCCCCCGCCTCAGACAAATGAAGTAATTGATTTGGCACTTTCAAAAATCAGAATCTTTTGTACTCTTTGCCACTCGGTTTACCAATTTACCACTTGGTAATCGATTTGATCTGCTAAGTACTGTGGGGAACCTTGCTTAGTTTCTTGTACCCCAAAATTGCAGCTGACTAACCATTTTTGATTGATTTGTGTCACTCACAGCCAACGAATTTCGTTTCACATTAACGAAAATCTATTTTAATTAAGTTTTTTTTTTCTCTTACCCTAATAATTTTTTCAATTAACGGTACCATTATTTTGTCGGTGCAACACTCTCGTTTATTGATCAAGCTGAATGAACACAATGGATCTGATTTTTGACCATAAAATGAAGGCCTTTTCAAACATTGTTTAGGTATTTACTTTTAGGCTTACCATAGCCCACCGTAAGCTCATTATGCGCAGAGTAATAGGGAAGTTTTCAAGGTCATAAATTTAACGGAAATTTCATGCTTTAATATGTAGCATAGTTAACCCAAAGAAAAATAATATAGATGGCAAATGTAAGATTACTTAAAAGCGTTCACACACAAATTGGCAAGTTCTTCAAGCCTTGAAGTTAAAGCTCTTGATTATGAGGTGTCATAGGTACAAACAAAAGGTGCTTGAAAATATAATCAATTAAATTAAATGGGTGGAGTTGAGAAAATCAAGAGTCATGTAGCTAGAATGGATAGGCTTGGAGAAATATTCATAGTTGACTGGTCAAATTCTGACTAGCAGCAGCCAAAGACAAGCTCTTAAATACATTAAAGCAGGGCCGGCATTCAGGAGGAATTATACATGGAACTTAATTAACTTGCAAGATAATCGATCAAATTTTAATAGGGAACAAATGGCTAAAGGTTTAACTAGTGTAACTTTAAAACAATAGGGGAAATTTAACTTCGGCTTGGCCGAAGTTTTGTATACCCTTGCAGCCTTCATTGAAAAAAAGCTTTTCTAACTAAGATTGGTTTTCGGACCTCACTTTTCTAATGGAGATATACTATATGGATATCCGCTTTCGACCAAACTTTGTGGAATCCTGAAAAATCATAACAAACTAACTATTACGAAATTTGGAGGCGATTCCACTTAAGACAAAAAAGTTTTTTTATTAGAACTTCTTTTTCCACCGAACATTCGTACTGCAGCTATATGCTTTAGTCACCCCATTTTGACAAATCTTTGAAGGATTGTGTAAAAGTCTTTAAAATAAGTATATGCCAATGATAAGGACGTTTTCATTGAAAACAAAAAAGTTTTGCTCACTAAGACTAGTTTTTCGACCGATCGTCAACAGCTATATAGCGTGATCCGTCCGTTCACAAATGCGCGTTATGTACCAAAGACTTCGGAGTTTGGTCAGATAGCTTTAAAACTGACAGAGATACAATAAAAGAAACGACAGGCAAATCAACTCAGCTCGTCGTGATCAAGATATATATCCTTTAGGGTCGGAGATGTTTCCACTTGCTTTACAAACATCTAGAATTTTAATATACCCCGCAAGGGTAAGAACGTAGTCGAAATAGCAAAACCAAAAAAATGTCTATAATCTCACGGGCTTTTATAAAACACCTTGTCATATTTTATTTTTATAATTCCACATCCCCACTTTATTACCCAGGGACTCTTAAGAAATACCCTAGACTAGTTCCTTCTTATATTATCTAATAACTAACCATCGGCGACCACTATGTTTACTCAGTGCTTACACTAAGAATATCGATATTTTAACCCTTCAGGGTTTTACCGGTAACCCACCATGTAACGTAGCCTCCGTCCGTCTGTTTCTGTGTCTCCTCCGCTTTTAGACCAAACACGAGTCTTAAACAATCAACGCGACATTTTATAACACTTTTCTTGACGCCTTCTGTTTTTATTACTTTTTCCAAATTTTTATTTTGTTATAGCCCCACACGATTCTACAAAGTTTGGTCAATAGGATACTTTAGCAATAGCATAGGAACGAGCGCGAAAACTAGTTCTGTGAAAAATTTTTTGTTTTTAATGAAAACGTCCCTACGTAGGCAAATATTTTTTATATTCTTTACACTCACGAGTTTTGTCAACGACTAAGTATACGCAGTACGGACGGCGAAATAGCAGAAGCTTTTTTGTTTTAAATGGAATCGCCGCAAGTTTCGTAATTAACAGTTTGTTAGCTTTTCCATGATTGCACTAAGTTTTGCAGGACACAGCCCAAGAGTTGCTTATTAGAACAAACGCGTATACAAAACTTCGGCCGAGCCGAAGTTAACTTCCAATTTTCGATTTCAAGAAATCATTCAATATTTGTTGTGAAGAAATCGATATCATTTCTATGGATTAGGTGTCTTGGTGTCATTTTATGCATGCAAAAAAAAACAAAATTCTGTTTGATATCAATATTTTGATATCCAGCTCCAGCACTGACTTTTCTTTATTGTAACTCTGCTATTGTATGACCTTTAATCAGCGTCCTTATTTAAATAGACCAGCTATACTGATACATGCCGAATAGGAAAATAACAATAGCCAAAACTATACTAATGCGCTGCAACACGGTGTTCACTCCAAAGAAACGAACAAAGAGATGTTCCCCGAGTTGTTGGGCCAGCGACTTGGCTTGGGGTTGCGAACCGAGCGCAGTGGTATCCAGCGCAATCAGTGTGTTTGTGCCAATGAGCGACTGGCAGATGGGACATTTGGCAATCCGTGATCCCGGCGTTCGCATCCAAGCTTAAATGCAGCCTGCGCAAAAAAGATGTCCACAAAAGCTTACGCGAGGCGGGCGCGCCGAGCGCCAGCAAATCCCACAGGCATTCGGGGCTGGCCCAGCAGCGTTGCCATCACTGTCATTATTCTCCTCGTTGCCTCTGGGAGGTTCGGCATTAGGCGGAGCCACATCCAAAAGTTTCGGCATGTTGAAAGTATATGATTTTGAAGTGGTGCTTTCCGATTTTAGTTCGTTTGTGTGTGCCACTATTTTCAAGGGCTGCTTGAATTTGAATCTTTTTTCCCATTGAATATAAAAAAAATTTGTGTCCGTTGAAAGGAATGCTTGAGAACATGCTCAAAAGGTTGAGATTAGGCAGAATAACGGTCGAACGAATAGATAAAAAAACAAGAAAGAAAGTCGGTCAAGCCCGACTATAACATACGCTGTACCTGTGAAGTGTGTTCCTTATAACTCGACCACCGTTCATCTGATCTTTACCATTCCTTTGGCGGATCGATATATAATACTGAAAACAAAATATATCCAGAAGGAACAAACCTTCATCTATAAAACTGTGGGAGATATAAGGTTTTTTCTAGTTTGCGCTGGAGGGAGGGGGCGTGGCAAAAATTGAAAATCACCCCTCTCTGCTGTTGGCGCCAGCTTTGTAGTAATTAGCTATGAAAAGCTTCTCAAACTGCCGTTCGGATTCGGCGTTAAACTGTAGGTTCTTTTTTCTTGTGCGAAAATAAGAAGCGCACAAGCCAAGAGTATTTACGTTACCGAGCGAGATCGATGAACCATTTCAAAAGACTTAAGTGACTTAACTGTCAGAAGACTTTTCAAAAGACTTAAATGAACCAGAGCTAAGGCCTATGAAATATGGTGGATAAAAGAAAAGGAATCTGAGGATTGAAGAATTGGTGATTTAAAATACATTTTGAAGATAGACTTACTTTACAGCCCTTTCATATTGTATCTATGTATATTTATGGAATGAATCCGAATATCGTGCTAGATCCGATCACTGGAAACTTAAATGAATATTTATGGAATAAAATCAATTTTAAATATCGATCTAAAAGTGTTCTTTGGGATTAAGGAGGTATTGCTGCTTGGAAGACTGTTTTTGAACCTTTTTAAAAAAAATCTTATTTGAAAACGGAAATAGTTATTTAAATTCTGTTTTTATTGTATTAAGAACATATTAAATAAAAAAAAATTTTTTTTTCCTTTGTACGAGGGTTCGATTTGGGCAATTTTTTTGTAGTTTAGTGAAAAAAAAAATAGTACAAATTTTTTTTAAAATTATGACTAAAAATGGGGTCATAATGGTGACAATTCTTCGTCGATTGCACTTTGTTTCATCAAAATCAGTTCAGAACTAAGGGCGCAATCAGTGCCGCCAGCTCGAAAAACGTGGCTTTGAGATAAACGCGTTTAAAGTTTGCAGCTGCTAGTCAAATCGGGTCACTTTAGGTCATTAAAAGGGCTATATCTTCTAAAGTATTTCGAATTTCAAAAAATCCTTTTAGGACGATATTCTTAAATATCCAAGCAATAAAAATATGCAAAAAAAAAAAACGAAAAAAATTTTTGCCAAGCAGCAATACCTTCTTAAGTAAGATAAATTCAAATATTGGGTTTATAAAATAAACTTTATCCGGTTTTCGACTTGATTTTCGTTTAAACTTTAATGTTTCGCGCTTAAGTGTTATTAATTTGTATATAAATAACAAGACAATCTGTGGTTGCCAGATCTCGTCGTAATTTTCTCTCGAATTGAATTCACTTGGCATTAGGCAATCGGTTTCAGTTGCTCGAACCAATTCGAGTTTTTTTATACCAGATCTAGTAACCGTAGGCGTAATTTTCACCTTCTATACAACGATATTAAAATTCAATGCAAAATGTTAAAGTTTACACGAAAATCGACTCGAAAACCGGAACCTGGCTTTATGAGATTACCATTTCACTTTCATTTCTTTCATTTCATTTCATTACCGCTTGAGATTCTGATTTATTATTTTCTAATTACAAATTTCACTTCTCCTTAAGATGGATATAGCTGCTATGTCACTCGAATTTGCTCACTTTTAGGGAACTTTTTGTTAATTGTAAAAAATTATGAAAGTCTGTTAAGCTGAACCTTTTTGAAAAATTGCGAGGTTAGGCACGTGAACAGGCTGGATAGGTCTTTAACTTAATCAAGGGATCTAAAGATCCTGAACTGAATGGGTTCCAAGGTGTTTTGTTCCAACCTAAGCCATGTTTCAACCTTTTATTCCTCAAAGCTACACCTCACACATCGCTTCCTATTCAATTCGTGTGAAACCCTGAAAAAAAAATCCCCCAATTTAACTTATACCTTTTTATACAAAACATGACATTCTGACTATTTGGACACCTTTATTTTCGATACCAAATCTGTCCTCTCGTTTACTCCATTTAAATGAAACCATTAAAAATGTTGTCAAAAATTGAAAAACCTCGAAAATGGAGTCTGGCGCGGAAACGAGATTATTATGCTTTGATAAATTTGCACCGCCTATTTATAAAGTGAATGGCACACAAATCTTAAGGGGCGACGTCCAAGTTTTTTGCAATGGGTGCGGGAGCGCGCAAATGACTAAAACATTTGTAAGCCATTCCATAAAAATTTTGGACGCTGGCCCGTCGACTGTCGTTGGTTAACTTTTGTAATTAAGCCATTAAGCAGCATTATAATAATTCGTTTCTGTGGAATTAGCCATTAAACCTAAACTATGACAAATTTGTTGGTAAATTTGGAGCAGGGTGACTATTTGACGGGACTAACTATGAAACTGGATTGTGTGGAAATGGACACCAGTTGTTAGTAACTGAAATATCAGCGAGCATTCGAAATACATTCTAGACTGGGACCAGGTACAAAGCCTTAACTGTGAAGGCCCTTCAATGACCTCATATGTGCTCAACTGTGAAAATTAGTTAACTTCCGAAACAAAACAAAAGGCGATGCCTTGTTTTCAGAGTGCACAAATCGTGTGAAACATATTTGAGTAATAAATAAATTAATCAAGAATTATGATTGTATTAAAAGCAGAAATTCTCAGCACAGCGCCGCTTACCCATGCCCCCAAACCCCACACCCCATGTGCCTTTTACTTGCCAGCTTTGTTTTGTTTCTTTTTTTTTTCGTTGTTGCTGTCTTGTTGGCTTTGGTCGACTGCTTCGGCCCAGTTCTTGGACATTGTATCGACCACAGTGGTTTCACTTTCAAAATTACTTGAACTTAGCTAAGCGTTAAGCTATGTAATATTTACAATATTTGTACAAATTAGAATCATCAGGGGCTTACACAACCCGACAAGATCTGGGAGATAAGCCATCCCCGAAAGCCAAAACATAGAGAATTAAGTACCAAACGTATAGCGAAATGTTTGAATTGTAACAATATTTCACAATCGCCATAGAAAATACCCAGGCGCATGGCAAATAGTTGTCTGGGCAGCCACGGAGAGGTAGCTGGCAACAGCAGGCAGCAGGCGGGCAGGTGTGCTGGTTTTTTCGTTTTGCGTTCAAATGGAAAACCACCCAAGTAACCCGCCTTACAGCACCAGCAGCCGGCAACGTCTAGCAGAATGTTCATGTACAATGGGTAAAATGATCAAAGTAGGCGAAAGAGAAATCCACATATCTGTATAGATATCCACTGTTGAGTTTAAATATTACTTTGCATCGCTTTTCAGCTTTTTATGTTAAAAGTTCATCTCTGTTCAGCTTGATCATAGAGTTGTAAACTATATTCGGAAAGGGTGCAAGCAATCGTGTTTTGTTCCTTTCTCCGCACTTTGCTCTATGATGGTACGAATTTATAATTCTTCTAAGCTTCTTTGTCATTGTTTGACAATAATTGGATCCCATTTTATAATGATCTAAATTCGGTATATTTTAAGATTATTAAATTACTAATGTAATTTCAAAGAAGAAGTTATTGATTGAGGTATTAAATAGCTTGGTAAGTAAGTTGCGTCCTCCAGAAAAAAGCTCAGCATCTAACCGCGGTTAGATAAGCTTAGGAACCAAACCAAACCAAACCTCGAGTATCCAAACTTAGATTTTTTTTCAATTCACAAAATCTTTCACATTTTTGCGACAGCTGAAGTTTCGTGTAATAGTATGGTCACACTGAGCACATGTAGCATCTAACATCCCACATCTTAAGTTTAAATGCTTAATAACTATTTGCTTTGCCAGCATTTTTAAGCTTTTGTTTTGCCAAATTCTTAAGTAGTGCATTGTCTAATAGAAACATGCTACAAACATGACAAATTTCGGCCAGGCAAATTTTTATGACTCATGATGTTGGATGTTAGATGAGCTATCAGAGAGTCTTCACACTCTCTGATAATCGTACACAATATAAATAAATGAAAGAGCAGCTGAAAAGTTCCCGAGGCCCGAGGAATTAAACAAATTTGTGGTGCAGTACTTAAGGGGCATAGACCGTCAGTTACCTTCTGAAGATAGCAGAGAAACCTTTGAAAGTTGGGCATGTGAATTTCCTAGTAAACCCCTTCGTTATAATCAATTCGCAGCTTAACTTACATTTTAGGCCGTCCATACATATGTCTTTTACCTGAATGTACCAGAACAGCGGTTCTTGCCAATTCAAAGCCAATTTAAGGGGGAAAATGAAATTGTCATTACTGATTCCATATTTGTCACTACCTAGTGGTCGCAATTGTTTTGGTAGACTTATTGAAAATACAAATTCTCGAGACCTTTGAACGCACCCACTCCAACTTGACGCTATTTGACAAGTAACGTTTATGCAATATTACTGCATCAAAAGTTTTTGGCGTCAGTTGTTTGCAATCATGGAATGGGCCTCGCTCGAAAAAAGAATTGTTGTAATTGGCCTGCATAAATGCGTCTACGAAAAGGTAAAGTTTTTCGAATGTTGCGCCCACTGGAAATCACCCGAAACTTTGTGTATCGTATCGTGAAGTTATTTGAGGATACTGATGGAACAAAAGACCTCGCGAAATCCGGCCGCGCACTGTGCGAGCGCCACAAACCATCAAAGCTGTGCAAGATCGAATTCGTCGAAATCCAGTGCGCTAACAGAAAATCATGACTCGTCAGATGAATATCAGTAAGGACAGCATGTCGCTCATCATAAGATGTGATGGAGAGTCGCACATGATGGGGTCACCAAGCTCCATTTTTGTGAAGAAGGATTGAAGACGTCGGCGAAGATGCATCAATCCGACATCAACAAGTGGACCTTTCAACAAGACTACGCTCCAGATCACAAAGCAGAAGCGACTCGAACATCTTCTACGAATGATTGGCCTGCTGGCAGCCCAGACCTGAATCCATTGGACTACAAACTGTGGTCTGTTCTCAAGGCTATGACTTGATCTACGCGCCCTTGTCCAAGCAGTGGACAATTTCCCAATTTATTCGATTTTTTTATGACAAAATAGTCGTGTACCGAAACAATTGCTTGTACTAGGTAATAAGTATTATCCAACTATTTAGGAAAAATCCATTTTCCTTTTAGATTAAATTTGTTAAAATCAGAAATGCATCTAAAACCTGAAACTGTTTCGAACCTAAAATTTCGGTTCAGTTTAACAAAAATAGTAGAAATGAAAAATTCGACCTAAGGTCTAGCGATTTCTTCTGTTATCTGATCTGTTTTGGGTGACTGACTCTTAGAATCGGCTGGAAAGCTCAATAAAACATTAAGAAAAACGTTTAAAACAACTTAGGGAATCTCCACCCATAATAGCCTCTGATTTTAAAGATCCTCGACTTCAAAGCTGAACCAAGGATCGAACCAAAATCTTCGTCCAAAAACCTTGAACCTCAAATTTCCGAACCTTAACCATCGTTAAATTTTGGTTCGAAGCCGCGAACCAGAGTTCTGAAATATTTGTCGGGCTTGCAGCCCTGCTCAAAACAAATTTTTATAAGCTAGAATTTTTACAAAAAAATTTTTAGATTTGGGGTGCAAAGCAGTTAAATTAAAGTTGATTCGGTTCCGGTTTGGCTTGGACTTCCCCAAAATTCAAATGACTTTGATTTGAGTCCTGGTCTGCTCTTGACCAGAATGAAGCGAGCAAGATTAATAGCAAAGGTTAAAAATAGGGGAAAGCTAACTTCGGCTCGGCCGAAGTATTTATACCCTTGCAGCTTCCATTGAAAACAAAAAAGTTTTTCTATCTAAGACTACTTTTTGGACCTTACTTTTCTATGGGATCTATACTATATAGATGTCTGATTTCGAACAAACTTGGTGAAATCATGGAAAAGCATAATAAACTGTTTATTACGAAATTTGGAGGCGATCCCATTTAAAACAAAAAAGTTTTTCTCACTAGAACTTCTTTTTCGACCGGTCATTCATACTGCAGCTATATGTTATAGTCATCCGATTTTGGTAAAACTTTGTAGAAATGTGTTAAAGTATATAAAATAAGAATATGTCAATAAAAAGGACGTTTTCATTAAAAACAAAAAAGTTTTTCTCACTAGAACTAGTTTTTTGACCGATCGTTCCTATGGGAGCTAAATGCATTAGTCATCCGATTTCGACCAAACTTTGTAGAATTGTGTAAAAGTATATAAAATAAGTGTATGCTAATGATAAGGTCGTTTTCATTAAAAACAAAAAAGTTTTTCTCACTAATGCTAGTTTTTCGACCGATCGTTCCTATGGGAGCTATATGCTATAGTCATCCGATTTTGACCAAAATTTGTAGAATTGTGTAAAAGTATATAAAATAAGTGTATGCCAATGATAAGGACGTTTTCATTAAAAACAAAAAAGTTTTTCTCACTAGAACTAGTTTTTCGACCGATCGTTCCTATCGCTTATACAGTGATAGATGGTTTTTGACCTAGTGTAATACCGTTTTGGTCTTTGGTTAACTCAAGGCCTTTGGATCTATCAAGTCTAATTTGATTCAAGAAACCTCGTTACAAAAGTTCGGTATTGAAATAATCGTACTTGAAATAAGTAATCTGCACTTGAGTCAAGAACTTTTCGTTCTAACCACACTATCGACCTCTTAGGTACTTGATTCAGTAATAATTTAGATTTTTGATTTGTTTTAAAATGAAACTAAGCAATTTTGCTTTCTTCCGTTTATGCCACATTTTCAACCAAGTTCTGGTCCCCTCCACTGTGTTTGCTAAGAGCGTCTTGAGCATGCCTACACTTACATATACCCACACATGGACAACAGCCAGAAAGCTTCGGCTTTTCGTTATGAAATACGCTTTACTCTTACTTTCAAAAGCTTAAGAGATACCGTCGCTGCCGTCGTCTTCCAAGCCGAAGCCGAAGCCACAACAGGCTCTGTAAACTAACAGCCTAACCGCAAACTCCAGCTCTGTCCAAGCTTGGCCGCGAAACTTGGCATCGACAGCTTCGGTGGCTTTGCCAATAGTCTTGAGGCACTTGCTCCGCACAGTCGCGTTGTGCAGTTGTTTCGATTAGGACGTGTGGTACGCTTAGCAGCGCACGGTAAGGAAAACATTCGCTGGAAACTTGGACTGTTTTTTTGAAAATCGCCAAGCAAAGTTCAATCCAAACCCATAACGATTGCTGATCTGGTGCAAGCTAGCGAGTATCTAGCACAGTTTGAACTTGAACGCGGCCAGTGTGAATCCGATGTGCAAACATATGTGTGCACCGCAATACATACATATGTACATATAGAAAGCGCAACTGCATTTTGTAGCAGCAGACTCGCTTGGACTCGTCGAAAAGAAAGTTTTTGTTGCTAAATATATCAAACAAAAATAAAGAAATACAAAAAAAAAGTGCAAAGTTTTGGTTGTTTTTTGCGCGCTCAAAGTTTTCCCCCCTCCCTTCTCCCGCTAATGTGGTGCGCGCGCGTACATCTGGAAAATCGGTGCAACAAAAGTAAAGTAAAATATCGCGAGTGTTTTGTAATCTGTGGATGTGTGTGAAACCGCGCTAACGAAAACCCAAATAATAGGGACAGACACTGGCAGAAAAACAAAACAAAACCAACACAGTCAACGCAAAATACTGTAACACAACAACAAATCTAAATTGTAATATTGCGACACCATTAAAGCCTTTGTATGCAACTGAAACTAAGCTTTTCTCAACTTGCAACTCGCAACTGGCAACTGCAATTGCTGTGCGAATGCTGTTGTTGTTGTTGTCTTTTGGTATTTTACGAGTAGATTCTGTGAACTCAGCTCAAAAACGCAACATCAATAAAGTTTATAGTTACAGTTACAACAACGCCACAACACAAACAAAAACAACATGGAATTTGCAACACATTTTATTTGGCTGCTGGGATTATGTATATTGCTATTAGAAACAGGTAAGTTCTTATACGAAATTCATATCTAACACAACAGCAAAAGGCTGAATCATCCCACGACAAAAAAAAAAAAGTATGCACTTGAGAACAAATTCTAAGCAACGACCACACAGATTTAGTCGAGCCTAAGCATGCGCTTGCGCACACTTCACTTGACGGATGTTTCGGCCAAGAGTTGGTAGCTGCAATTGCAATTTGTCAGTGGGTTTTGGTCAACGAACCTAACTAGTGTTTGTTGTTTGCCTCTGCTTGGGAGTTGAGCTGTGAAATTTTTGTGTAAGTGTTTGCAGTCTGCAAACAGATCAAGTGCATTTACCCGAAATCGGTTTAGAGCACGCGATGCTTTTAGATACTTTGGGGTGCTCTTACTCATCTACTTATTTATATGCAGAGTTAAGCTTAACATCAATTCTTCTTTATTATTATGGAAATTCAATTTGTTCCGCCGAAAAAAAAATATAAAGAAGACAAACTTGTTTCACTTTCAACGCTTAAAACCGCTTTAAACATCATGTCAACTCAATGTATCTAGAAACAAGCTCAGCCATCTGACACATGTTTATCGCTTTTTTGTTGTTGTTAGATGTCTGAATTCAAAAGACAAATCAATTGTTAGTACGGATGCAAATTAGTGTCAAAATAAGTATAGATGTTTTAAAGCTTAACTAAATAACAGCAAGGCAACGCAGTCAGCATTCGACAGAGATGGAAAATTTGTGCGATGCTAGTTTAGATTTTATACAGACTGACCTTTGAAAACTTGAAAGCGAAAGAATTTTTGAAAATTAAAGTTTTTTTTGACATAAACTTTAAAAATGCATATCAAAATTTGATAGACTCCCCATTTTTAGACGCCTAACTTAAAAACAATCAACAAAATTAATTTAAAATAAGCCTTACCCCAAGTCTCTGAAAACTTGCCCTCTTTGGCTTTCTCAAAATTCTTCTTGGAAACAAGAAGGATTCATACAGTGTAAGGTCTGGATTTGTTTTAATTTCATTCAGGAGGCATTGATGTAAAACAAGCTGTATAGAGCCAAGTTCACACAGGCAAATAAGACAATTGTTTAGTGAGCGCTCGCTCAAAACAGTTGCCGTCGCAGCTTGTCGGATGACCGACACGTTTGTTTTGCTCAACCGAAAACGTGTAATAGAAAACACATGAGGTGCGAGAAAAAGAGTTCCGCTCAGTGCGAGACCGCTTGTGCTGCGTTTGTTTCTGTTTTTCACTGAGGCTGGTCGCATTGAAACAGTTCTTTGCGAGCTATGGTTTTAAGTCATACAACATCTGCCTTCATGGCTATTTAGCAATATTTTAATCAAAATTTGGGCAAATTTTTTGCCTGTGTGAACTTAGCTTAAGACGTGCTCCGACTGTGTGGGTTCATTACTCTATACTCAATACTCAGAACTCAGCACTCAATACTTAGCAGTCCATATTAAGTTCTTCATACAAAGAACTAAGTACTCGATACTACGTACTCGATACTAAGTACTCGATACTAAGTACTCGATACTAAGTACGCGATACTAAGAACGCGATACTAAGAACTCGATACTAAGAACTAGATAATCAGTCCTCGATACTCAGAAATCGATAATTGATACCAAATTTTATTTGTACTTAACCTTAACCTTCCGACTTTTACTTAAAAACCGTATTCAAAAATATTATCGGAACACTTTTGAAGATATGTCAATTTTGGTGAAGCAATGTTCTTGCCTATATAAGGCTTTCACAAAATACTTAAAACTCCAAAACGCGTTTTTAAGAAACCACGTTTTTCAAAATTTCTGCCGTGATTTAGCCAGGTGTCAAAGACGCAGAATTGGCGTCATTCTCGTGTGAACCTCCCACTTTTATATACACAAATTTTTAGTACCATTTTGTCAAATATTAACTTTTTTCCAAAACTGAGGTTCAGACATAACGGAGTGCCCTCGAATCACGGGCTGTCATCGGCGAACATTTTTTTCATACCGGTTTTCGCAGGGCAGAAACTTTTCAGCGGACGTCACAAGTCCAAAACTTTGTGTTTTTTGTTCTTACATTAACTTTCAAATAAAAAAAATAGATTTGTAAAATATCTTCTTGTTTTCTTTCTGTGAATTTTTAAAAAAGCATCTAAAAATAGCACGCGCACCTTACACTACTCGATTGAGTCTGTGCCTAGCTAGAGCAACGCAGTGTGCTAATATAAGTTCCGCATTCTCTTCACAGTATCACAGTATTATTTCCTTGTTGAAAGCACGGAAACTTAAGTTTTCTGTTTTTTCTGTAACTTTCTGGTAGTGGATGTTGTTTGATTTAATATGCGATTTAATGGGCACGCATAGTAGTTTTCCAAGGGCTTCACTTCATATTATCTGAGTACAATAAATTGTGCAGATTATAAATGCCATGGTCTTCTTACATACTAAATATAAGTCAGCCGAGTTTACATTTTTTTTAAGCGAGCAACATTAGTTTAGTTTGGGACAGTGGCTTTTAACATTTGTCAGACTCGCGGATCACCACAAAGTACATGATACATGATGAAACCAACAGTGGAACCTTTGAAAGTACTTTATAGTATGTTCAGTGAGTCAGAATTTGAATAAGAGTCATTTAAATCAGCGGTGGGCTCGAAATTTGAGTTTGGGAGACGTCCAACAACAGGAAACACCACCCTAATCAGCAAATCTCGGTCGTGCACACTTTAAATGCTGGGCAGTCTGCGAGTGCTGGCTGCAGCGAATTCGAATGGATTTTGTTGTTTTAACTCACTTCGAAGCGAGGCAATTGCACTTGATGCACCTCGGCGCCTCGTAGCGAGGTGATTTCTCCGTGAAATGGGAGCAATGACGTGTCCACCGCGATTGTAAAAATGGCTTGACACAGCCCTAAAGGGCCAATGCCGAGCCTCTCTCAATCTCTTAGCATGTGCGCTTCTAATTTTCGCACAAGAAAAAGGGACCTACAGTTTAACGCCGAATCCGAACGGCAGTTTGAGAAGCTTTTCATGGTTAATTACTACAAAGCTGGCGCCAACAGCAGATAGGGGTGACCGGGTGTAAAGTTTTATTCAAAGAAAAAACTTTTCATTAGATGTTCCGAGGCGGGATCGAACCGACGACCTTTTGTACTGTGGTCGCGCACACTA
Organism: Lordiphosa collinella; assembly: GCA_018904265.1. NCBI lineage: Eukaryota > Metazoa > Arthropoda > Insecta > Diptera > Drosophilidae > Lordiphosa > Lordiphosa collinella. The sequence goes on from JAEIFV010000798.1 coordinate 28,985, forward strand.
GCCGCTGAGCCACCCGGTCACTCCGCAGATTACAATAAATAAATTTTAAATAATCAAATTAAGGCTGCAAGCTACTAAAATTCTACGCAAGGATCGGAATGAAGGTTCTAACATGATGAAACTTGGTTCTTAAATCATTAAATGAAAATGATTTCCCCTCTTCTTGGCATTGATTAGAAGAACGCTTCTAATTTGACAGCTTATTTAATCAGTCAATCAACAGTCGAATGGACCATATTCATTATTGTTATTGAACATAACATCCTCTTGCTCTTACGGCTTCCACGAATCTTCTTTAGATTGTGTTCAGACAATTTAATATTTAGTTCTCATAAAAGTTAGTTTATTAACTTTTTGAACAGAACCTTTTCTTGAACGGGGTACGGTTCATAAAGTTCGTTTCACAGTTCGGTTTGATGGACCATAAAAAACCACATCGAACCGTTTTTCTATAACTATATATACAATAAAAAATGTATAAATATATTTTGGATTCAGATGAGACAACAATTTTGCTAAATGTATCCAAAAATTTCATAAAACGAGCTCAAAATGTTCTTAAACATATGTGGGTTTCACAAAATGTTTATTAAATCGGGATACATAGGAATATATTATTGGTAATTATAGTTAATTAATCAAAACTTAACATAGTTGGCTTTCACTTTTAACTTTACTTAAACTTCTACTTCATCTTCTTGGCATCTACACTGAACGACTCGTTTTTCTCTTCTGTCTCCCACGCGATCTTCCTTCCCTAACTCGCTCGCGGCTAGTGTGACCAGCTCGCACAAGGCTCAAAACGCCTGCATGCCTGCCGGACACTACGCCATTCCCACATATATTCCAAAATAAGTTTAGATTGTTCCCAAAATAAAATTGGCCCTAAATTTTGTAAAAAACACAAAAGATTTCCAAATTCAGAAAAAATGGTTAATAACAACACCCAATTGTTCATGAGGATCGAAACAACACCATTGTTCACGGTTCCAGAAATCAGTTTGACCTCGGTCGTTTAAGATCGTTGGAGAATGTTGGAGCTCGTCCTTTGTGTGCACGTCGAAACCAAATAATCGACTGCTTAAAAAATGCATAATGTCGGAAAAACCTTTTTGTTCGATTTAATTAGTAAATATTAAGATTTATTGTGATTATGAATTATGGCATAGTCTGACATTTATGTGTGCTACTTTATCACTAACAAAATTATTTTTTTATCTCTACTAAGCTCCAACTCTAAAAACAAATAAGTAAACAAGACGAACATTAAAGATTAATAGGATACCAAAGTATACAACAAAAATCGTCCTCGCGGCAGCATATATCTCCTCTAATGAAGCGGCCTTTCACAAAAATGCTCTCACTTTCATATTAAATCTGTAAATTAATTGAAGCTCATGTATGAATTAGTATTTATGTGTGTAGTAATGCAACATAATCTCTTACCGAACTATTAACTACCAACGTCTGGCTGCATATTTCAAAACCAAAAGCAATCCCTCGATGGTTTAACCTGTACAAATTGGCTTACTGATGTTTGCTTAAGACCACCATGATGATTAATCGATTGTCACTGGGTGAGCGATGAAATGATTTACATACTCACATTGTGTATGTAAATAGTTTTGCGATCACCTGCTCTATTTACCCAACATGAAACATCAAATTATAACAAGGCAAAACCAAAAGTTCGAGCCATTGGTCACTTGGTTTTGTCCACTCAACAAAATGCTAGGTAATGGTAATGGACTTATGTAAGTTATGCCAATCAGTCAGCTAGCCAGCCAGGCAGCCAGTCAGCCAGCCAGCTTATGGCACAGATATTAATTGCATACACACAACCTGGCCGAATGAATTGAGAGTTAAATAAGTGTTTTGGCTGAGTGAGTGAGTGTGTCTTATATGTAACCGAGCAAATTGCGGTTATAATAACTGTTAATAATCTACAAACAGTTCACTTAATTGTTTTTTTTAACATATATTCAAATATGCCAAAATCAAGCTGCAGGCAAAATATAATGAAGTAAACGAAATGCTTTATGAATATGCATGGAAAAGTTGCTTTCAAATTGCACTGAAATGTATGAGGTAGATTTATTACAGTAGAAAAAAAGATTTGGGTTTTTTTTAGTATGCGTGTAATTTTCTTACGCTAATAAAAATATTTAATAAAATGTCAGTAAAAAATACCAGAGTTATACCATAATGTTTTTCAAATAATACCAATTAAAGCTAGATATGGAGAACGCCAAACTGTTTGTGGATCGTAAAAACAAAATAGTGTACTGAGATAGCCAAAAAATACCAAGAACGCCAAATAAGGCGGTACTTGGTATTTTTTTAATGGTACGGTCATACTTCCACAGATAAACAGATAAAGCGATTAAAGCATTGGAAATCCCCTGGACTGGAAAGGTAGTCAAATCACTCCCAAATGAGGCAATTTCCTTATTATATCCGCTTTTTAACGCTGTTTTGGAAATTGGTAATTTTCCAATGCCTTGGAAACGTGCCTTGGTGGTCAAGGTACTGAAAAAGGACAAGGACCCACATAATGTGGACTCTTAATGCCCTATTAGCCTCCTGCCTACCTTCTCTAAGATTTTTGAGCGTCTTTTTCTAGCAAGGCTTTTGACAATTGTCTCTTTTGAGAGTGCAAGCTTGGATTTCGCAGCCGTTACAGTACAGTAGAACAGGTTCACAGAATAGTTAATCATATTCTCGATGCCTTTGAGAAAAGAAATACTGTTCGGCAGTATTTTTAGATGTACGCCAAGAATTCGATATTCTTGCATGAGAGTTTGATGTATAAATTGAAGCCGATACTCCCGGAGTGTCTATGGAGACTTATTGATTCTTTTTTGACGGACAGAGCTTTCTCTGTTGAAGTGGTTGAAGCGCGATACGTGTTACGACCTATTCGAGCTGGTGTTCCGCAAGGAAGTGTTCTTGGCCCTGTTTTGTACAGAGTTTATACTGCTGATCTTTCATATCTTGATATCCAAGGTTCACATACTGCCGCCTATGCCGATGACACTGTCTTTTTAGCTTCAAGCAACAGTCGCAGATCTGCCTCTAGAAAAGCACAGGAATTCCTCAACGAATTTGAATCCTGGGCCTCACGATGGAATATAGGTGTTAATGTGGAGCAGACGCAGCATGCTAATTTTGCACTTCGTAGGGTCAACTCACTTTGGACGGAGCTCGAATTGACCATAAGGACACCATAACCTATCTATGTGTTACACTGGACAGGAGGCTCACTTGGAGACCATACATTAACCGGGTGTAACTCTGCCCGTTTAAAACTCCGGAAGATGGACTGGGAACCTTTTGAAATTGTGATTTACTATAAATGTGTTTGCTTGTCTCATGCTCCTGGTGTTTACACAGGAGGCTGTTCTAAGCATATTCTCTTCCTTTTTAAGGAGCTTCTTAATGGTGCTTTGGCCTATTCCACAGTTGGGTTCTGGTCCTACCATTCGTTTCCGGGTATATTGATGTGTCCCGGTATCCAGCGTAGGGACAGGTTGTTCCTGCTGTCTAGTTGGTGCAATTTGCTACTGCTAAGCGAGTTGAGCGCTGCTTGACTATCCGACAGGATAGCAATTTCTCTATTATGGTAGGTCCTGGCACCCCAAGTCCAGTTCCTTGAGGTGTCAGAGACCCGTCTGTTTAGCACTGAATTGTGTGTGGTTGCATTTTATAAGTTTCTTCTTGTGAGATCTGCCACCATTTCGTCTATGGGTTGAATGATTATTAGGATTTCCTTCTGTAACTTCTCAGAGTAGCGCACGCTTAATTTGTGGTTCCTACATACGCCTTCTGCTGTCAGTCTAAGCAGATGGTATGATGTAGTGTTGTTAGCTCCATCAAAACTTCTAGGGCCGCTGTCGGGCAGGTACGCATGGCTACGGTTGTGCATATACATGCCAAACTCTGCAACTTTTGTAGCTGCGTCACTACAGTGAGGAGAATTGCTCTATTTCCCAACACGACAGCTCCATAGATCTTTCCTTCATGTGATAAAGCCACCGAAGTAAGTGTGGTGCCATGCCCCACGATTTCCTGTCTATGCTCCTGCATGTGTTTATCGCCCTGGCACACTTACTGAGTATTGTCATCTATTATACCTACACAGAAAATTTTTTTTAAAAATTCAATCCATAAAGATGTCAAAAGTCGGCCAATCCCGTATTTTCTTATACCATGTACGAGAAGATTGACTGGTGTATGGACTTTTCAATCCCAGAGTTCTTGTCTTTATCCTGAACTTAGCCCGAGAGAGCTTGACTTAAGCTCGATAAAGGCTTATTTCAACAAGAGCCTGGATCAATTTTAGCTTGTTGTTCGAACTCCACTTGATCCTTCAGTCGAATCAAATGAAGGAAGCCTGAAATTGATATAAGTTTAATTGATCTTAGTCGGTTTGATGCCACAATGTCAAAGATTAAATTGAGCTCGATACAATTCAATTCAAAAAGGGATTGCTTTAAAAATGACCGAGATTGACCGGCGCGATGCTCGATTCTAGGTGAGCTCCTTGTACTGCACCTCAATGCTTGACCTAACGAATGAATCCAACTGACCGTCTCTATTCTCACGGCTGTGGAAGGCCACCAAATATAAGCAATATAAGATCTTTAAACAGAAGAATCGATCTTGGAATCAACTGCATTCGCGACAAGAGGGGCTGCTGCGGGAAGAATCTGCTAGAGTGCATTGTAAGGCACTGCATCTGGGATGCATTGTTGACACTGAAAAACTATTTATTTCAACTAAAATGGTTTATAAACGAATTATCCAAAAATGTATAAAGTACCCTCAACTTTCAGCTGTCTGTGCATAACAACTAAGCCAAAGAAGGCCACAGCGCACACAGCCTGGCCGATCCACCCACTAAGTTAATTCCATATTCGCTTAATTAGAGATTAAAAACAGCGGATATTCTCCCCTTGCAAAATAATTAATGGTTAAGCCAGCAAAATGGAAAACGTGCAGGTACTTCAATTTTTATACACGCTGGCGTGTTGCACTTTTCACTTTCCTTTTTCAAAAAAAAAAACGATTAAATTATTTATGTATGTATGAACAAACAAATATCACATAGTCTATGTAAGGCATACATTTCAATTTCAATCAGAGAAAGATAGTGTGACTCGATGCGTATAAAATTTCAATCGATATTACAACACACTCGCACACACACACGACGAGAATGGCACGTAGCATTTCCATTTAAATTAGGGCCAACCTAGATAGAAAGTGAAAGATTTCCTAATTGTTAGTGTTAACGTAACATTTGTATAACAATTATTGAGTTTAAGCGTCAAAAGAATTATTATATTTAATTTTCTCTGACCCGAGGCACAACATCAATTTGCCACTGATGACACAATAAAGCACGGCCCCTGGTCGCATTATAAAATATTTTATAAGTTTATAAAAAAAAGCAACAAAAAATAGAAAGCCATCAAACCTTAAAGCGAACGCTCAGTGGGCCAGTGACAATACTTTCCATTTCGTATTTCTACAAATTAACGAAAGGTCGGTCGGTGGGTCTTGGTTGCTTCGCTGACTTTGCACGAAAAATAAAACAAATAAACACACTAGATAACTAAAAAGCTAACAAGCGTTGTGACTTTGACTCAAATGAAAATATTTTCACGCATTGTAATTGTTGTTTTTCTGCAGTGAAATTATGTATTACATGCAGGGGGAAAATGCCATAAACAAGACCAACTTGTCAAAAATTGTCACCATGCGAAAGTCAGTAGGAAAGGTCAATACTAAAGCCCAAAGCGAAAGTGAAACAAAGAATAAAGAGTACGAGGCCTTGATGCGAAGCCTATTAAATGTGAAACTGTGAAACGGATAGGGGATACTTCAAATTAATTAATTTTTGAATTTATTTAACAATATTTGTGGGTGTTATGTAAATGAAATTTGATATAATGAAAACACCACTATAAGATTGAATTGATTTGACAAAAAAAGATAAAATATCCGGACTTAAAACAATCCTTAATTGTTTCAGAAGAAGGTCGATACCGGATGTTTTAGTACAAAGGGATTGATCTGAAACGATCATTCTTTTCTCAAGTATTTATCAGCGATTGATGTAAGAATAATAATAAAGCCGAGCTAATAAGCTCAAAAAAATAGATTTGCTTTCATTTTCGGATTGAAATTTTAAGTTTGAGTTGTACTTGGTTGTACTAGCCCAGCCGACAATCGACTTTGAATACGGATCCGTTATCGACATTTTCTAGATATTTTCTCTTACTAAACTATCGAGAACGTGTTCCGTTTTCGGTCCGAAACTACCTGTCGCTCAGTCTGTGGCAGCAAATCGTAAGTTCTCGATACACGTTTTCGGATCCGATCTCGACACTTTCCCGATAGCGAAAACGGGTTAAAAACGGACCGAAAACTGAGTCTTTTTCGTTTGAAACCCGCATCTCTAAGGAAAAACGGATTTCGAATTTCAGAGAAACTATCGTAATAACTGATGTCCGTTTGAAACCCGCAGCTCTAACAAAAAGCGGACTTCGATTTTAAGAGAAACTTACGTAGTTCTCGTAGGTCCTAATCATAGATCAATCATAGATCAAATTTTCCAACATTGCTTTATGGTCAGAATGTCCGAAATATTGAGATATCGGATTAAAATTTGGCACAGATAATGCCTAGACTAAATCAGCGGTGGGCAAGCCCTTGCTCCTACAGCTCGCTAGAGTTATGTACCGGCAACTGGCGCCATGCAGACACATTAAAATTTCCTTCGCTTCTTGGCGCCGCCGCACACTACCAAAGAGTACGTCAATGAAATTGCCTCGCTTCGAAGCGAAAATATCAACATATGCTGCACATCATCCCTTGAATATAAGAAATTTATGAGAAATCTTGGTGACATAACAAAAGGCCCACGGACATAATGCCCATATGAAAAATTTCAATCATTACTTTGAAATATAACTCAGAAATTTTCTGGGCCTTATTTCCGGACATTAAGCCCATGGGCGTAAATTCCGTACTCAAATTTAATTGACATAAAGCGCACGGAACTTTATGCAAGATTTGGTATGCACGCAAGGCCATTTGGCCGTCCGTTTAGGGCAGGTGCCGGAAAAAACACAATCCCATTTTGGCATTGGTGTGTGTGAGAGCAGCGCAAAAACTGAATCAATCGCGAAGCATTTAAACAAGAGCCGAACACGCAGCGCAGCGGAGTATACTGCTTATACTGTGTGTGAGCCGACTGCTTTTGAGAGCTTGCCTATGCCCAGTTGGTTGCGACCATCGGTCTGGTCGATCCGTACTGCTTTACCAGAGTTTGTGCATTATACGTCAGCTATCCGCCAGGCGATTTTAGACAGCCATCGGCCTCGGTATATTCGTTAACCCACAGTCTGTAAGGGATAACCGGAAGCGCTGTAGATCGGCACACAGCCCGAAGGGCATAGCTGAGCGAGCTCACCTTTCAATCTCTTGGCTTGTGTGCTTCTAATTTTCGCAAAATAGACAGTTTAGATTGCCCAACCGGCCAGATTACCAGAGACTGTTCAAGAAATGTCGTGCGTCCGCCTGGCGATTTAGCGACATCGCTCGGCTTGCACGTTCTCTTTAAAGAAGCCCCACTTCTCATGAAGAAGCTTGGACCTTTTAAAGTTGCTTCTCTTCTTTGATTTGCAAAAGGCACACGTTTCGTTTTTCACCCAGCAGGGCCTCAAATTAAACTGGGCGAAAAGTCCCATGAAATTTGGGCTTAATGTCCGATTTTAATGGGGACATAAGGCCCATGGTGGAACTAACTAGGTGAAGCCGTCAGCATATGCTGAGGGCCAATCTTTCAATGCCTACTTGATAGAAAGAAACAGATTGATATTTGTTAATACTAATGCCTATAGACTCTTCCCATATTGATTTGTTTCCAAGTCCTTGGGAACTCGTATGAGTTTAATGTTGCTTCGCGCAAACGATTTACGGCAAATAACACGTTAACTCGACATCTTTTCACACACTAAAATCAGAAATGACAGCACGAATAAGACTATTACGACAAAACTACAGAAAAATTTTTCCGTGGCCTACCTTTCGCTTCAAGCACTCACAGCATACTGGCCCTTCAAACAGAGAGAGTGCTGTCTCGGACGGCTTCACCTTATTAGTTCCACCATGATAAGGCCCATAACATTTTTGAATTTAGTTTCGATGCTTACTACGATTAATTTTGATATGGGCCTTTTGTCCGTGGCATTTTGTCGTCACCAGAAATCTTTACGACTTAAATGAAATCTTAAAAGAAGACATGAAGATTTTCTCCGAGCCTTATTAAATATAGATAGGGTACCGTATGGGTTCATGTTCGGTAGGCCATAGACTTACAAGATTCGGTTCATGGTTCTGCTCGAAATTTGAGACGAACCGGTTCTGCACGTTTCAGTTCTGGACCGGTTTGCAGCCTTAGTACAAAGGATAATCGCAAACGCGCTCTGTACAATATTAGGTGCCGCTTCTTTAATATTCCACGTATTGAACAGAAAATGCTATCTCTCTATAATCCTTTTCCCCTGCCTTTTACACATTCTTCAATGCTGCCCAGTTGTAAAAACAACCTTCACAGAGGTCTTAAATCTTGAAAGCGAGGTCTTAGAACTCAAAGCCTTAATTAAGTACAATTTATATTGTCTTTAACATCAAAGCTGTGATTAAGACGCTTGACTTGAGAGGTAGCGTACTATCAGCGATTTGAAAAACATGACCACATGCAGCCTCGTCGTGGAATCAATACGAAAATGGCAAACAGTCTTAACCTCTGGGCTCAAGCGACTGACTGACACATCAAACCTATACAAAAAACACTTCTCTGCAGTAGCTAGAACTGTTTGGTTGCAATTCGCGTTGCCTGAACTTTGCAGAACCTTTTGATCTTGTCAGAGACCTGATCTAAGATCTTTGGAAGGGCTTAAATACTTTAAGGTTTTCTTGACCGTCATCTTAAACTTATAAGATAGAAGGAATGGAGAGCAAAGTATGGAGGTTGTAGCCCCAGCAATCGCCCTAGCCTAACTAATTGGTAAGCCCAGATAGTTAAATGACAAATGAGCATTTCTAATGTCGTCAGCGAGATATTCGTTATCTTTCAAAGTGCCTAAAATTATAGAAAACTTAAAGAATTTTGTAAATTGTTTTCATATTTTGAACAGCATTTCAATTGTCGTATATTTCATACAAAAGAAAGTTTACACTGTTATTTCGCTTGTATGCACACAAGAATTCTTGGCCGGTTTAATGAAAAATTTAACAATGTCTTCAACTACTAGCAGTCAGCCATGCAACAACAAAGAATTAACTAAATTGGAATACCTTCAAACACGTATCTTTTGGCTTTACCGTCTAAGGTACACAGAAGCAGTCAGAAAAGCAGTTCCGTGGACCCAGACTTACGTTTTTATATAAATATTAACTATGGGTTACTGTTTTCAGTATATTCCAACCGCGTTTTAAAGACATTTTCATTTGGTAATAAAAAAAATCTTAAATTTTAAAGCATTCACTTTTGATGCAATCCCATATCCAAAGTAATCAGAATGTCAATGGCAAATCAACTATTACCGCATATGTACATACATAGGGACACATACAAATAAACAACGCCCACTATTGTGAGGCGGTGTCAATGCTTACCGTGCGAAAGTGTTGGCGCATGCGGAAGAGTGTCATTAAATTACTCGAAGTGTAATTTGAACATTTTACATACATACTTATAAGTCCGCCTGTTTGTGTGTGTGTATTTATATGTATATTATTATGGCGCAACTTGAATTACAGAGTGCAACACACAGAGAGAGAGATATATAGTGCACTTTCGCTTTTCACACGAAACAAAAGACTTAGGCAACGAACTTGGGCCTGAATAAATTTGCACATTTTCTTATAGTCCCTGAATTTGGTTAATTTGCCACAAATTTGGAAATGTTTTGTGGTTACACACGCTGGCTCGCACCCAAAACACCCCCTGCAATTCACCTTGAATTTCGGATTTGCTGTGCAACATGGCCGTAGCGTAACACCGTCAAGCAAGTGGCAATCAATGCGCTTGATGTCTCTACACATACACCTAAGTAAGTACGATGTACGATCATTGCTCCACTTAACACACTCACACCTGCCACTGCCACAGATGTGAATGTGTTGGATTGCGTAAAAACTTTTCATTTTTATGATTATTTTATGCGTATTTCACATTTACGGCTGGTTGAATTCAACTCCATACCCGTAACTTTGTAATTGATTAGACAGGCCGCAGTTGAGGCTGCGAACTGAGGCAGTTTGGTTCATCGTCGTCACACATTCTATGCGGTGGCTCATGTAATTACAAAACCCGCAAGACACACAAATGGGAACTTTGTATGGGAAGCGTTATGCAAATCGATGTCAGTGCATAGTTGAATGTGGCAATGTTAATTTATAGACAGACAGTCATATATCATTGTCGTTGGGATAGTTGGACAGTTGGGTATGACCTACTTAAGTGTGAAGCACTCAGAGCTTATGTTTCGATCCATTTGCAATTTGTGGGCTGAAATGCGATTCCAGCCAAAGGGTGTCAAAATAGTTGGATCGTCAATTGAGTGTCTGTATTCTATCTTTGTGTCACTGAAGCAGTCAAAATATTTTATGTAAATTGAAACTGATTTATGTAAGCATTGCTTACATCTTGGTGTGGCACTCATGCAACTGAGCATGATGACATATCGCGGGCATAACATTAGTATTACAAAGGTGGAGCTTCGGCATATAGAATACTATTTTTTTGAGATATGGATATAACGATGGATCCCTTTAGTAACAAAAGCTAGATTCGGCAGGAAATTGGCACATTGATTTAGGTGAGTACTGAGAACGTTCGAATTTTCCTTTAGCTGTCAAATTCCATACAAAAAAATTACTTAAAGAAATTTGTGGCTGGTGAGAATTCTGCGGTCGAAGCGCATATTAATTATATTAATTAAAGAATGTGATAGCTAAACATACTACTTAATATGGTATTAGTGGTTGTAATCGTTGGTAGGGGACAATGGAAATATTCTCCTACATCTTCGGGAATTAATCCAGCTATGTGTTTGCTGTAACCTTATGTTGTGTAGTCGCCAGTAAGACCAGCTACGATCAAGGGGACGCGTGCTTGAAGGTTGGATCTAAATCATGTTCTGTTCTTGGTAGCGACCGATACTCAGTACTCGATAATCGATACTAAGTACTCGCTACTAAGTTCTCGATACTCAGAACTCAATACTAAATAGATGCTAGGTACTCAATCCTAAGTTCTCGATGGATAGTACTCGATAATCAGTATTTTATACTCATTACGCGATACTTGGAACTAAGTACTCAATACTCGATACTCAGTACTCGATTGCCGCCAACTCGTGAAGCTGAAATCAAACTTTGTCCCTAAATTCTGAAAAGCCAAAATAACAGTATGTAAAAAAAAGTATACCGTGGCGAATTCATGACCAACAGAGGCGTAACTCAACTTTACAGGCGGTGCATAGAAAAATCGTTCAACTCGAAGAGTCATAAAGTATAGAATTTCAAGTAATTTTTATAAGTAAAAAATATGCTTAAAATTGCAAACATACACAAAAGAATGCCAGTGGCAGACATAATATTGGCTCGTACTACGACTGCAACGAAAGGCGAACACAACAACCCAAGTAATGCCTGCAAGGTCGTGTTAGTGCACATGCACATAATTCAGCAAATTTTTAGAAAGGTAAAGTCATGCTGAATGATTTCGAAAACAACGTGGCTGCATTGTTGGGCGTGCAGAACTGGACAAGGACACAGTCCAATTTAGTTGGCAGGGCCAGGCCAAAGGGCAAAGTGTTCATAAATTCAATAGATCACTTCACATGGATTTTGACAAGCGGCTTGTTCATGCTTAAGCGCACATATTAATTTTGCAAGCGTTCCAGGAAGCCAGCAGATTCGCCTTTAAAGTTTACACCTCTTTCATTGTTTTTGTTTTGCTTTTAAACACACGAGTAAATTAATAAACTGGATTTTTTTGCAGATGTTCAATGCAACGACCTTGATGCATGTTTGTTTCCCCTTCTTTTTGTTGTTGCCGAATAAAGACTCAAGGCTGGCAAGGGTCACATGGCTGGGATGTATACATCTTTTAGACGTATCGCATCATTTATCAAATATTTTTGTAGCACTTGCATTTCTCACTTTCACTTAGTGGCAAAAAGCCGCTTAAATGGACGGTGACGGTGTCCGGTCCCCGCAGTGACAATGTGATTGTATAATATGCCGCCACTCTGTCTCTATGTTTGTCTGTTTGTCTGTCTATCTTTCTAGTTAGTGTTCGCTCACTTGTAATGAGGTGCAGGACAGCTGAACTGATTATTAAGCATTGCGTTGCATTTTGAGCTTTCAACGCCACTGCATAGCACAATTAATCATAAAGTGCGTTGGGGCAACATGCATACTTAAGTGCTCCACACATAATCCCCATTGCCCAATTATTACTCGTACGCACACGAAAATTCGGCCTTTTCTATTGAAAAGGTTACACATATCGAAAGACTTGGAAATGAAACAAATCGTAATTGGATCAGCTTTGTTTTGCAAATACGTGGAAAATGAGCCCAAATTATTAGAAAATATTCAACACAAAATCACTGAAGCGGCAAACCTGGTTGTTAAACAGATAAACACTCAACGTCAATGCAAAATACTCACACACAGACACACATGACAAGACAAACAACAGTTGCAAGTCAGCCCCCAAAAAAAAAAGTGCCTCTAGCTAACGGCTACAAAATGACCTTCACCTTTTCCATGATGCTGATGAGAGAGGAAAACGATGATAATTTACATGAAATCAAATACCGAAAACGTTTGGGCAGCAACTACAAAAGAAACACAAAAAAATACAAGAAGATGCAGTGAACAGATTTCAATAAATCTGCCTAGTAAAGATATCACAATGCGAGGAAAGTCATAAGCCGTACAGTGGGTGATATCCATAAAAATTGGACAAGTGCTTGAAAAATTGGATCAATTAGTGGATGAGGTTAGGGTGATGGTTTTCAAAAATAAAGATATATATTCCTAAATCAACACTATTATCGATTTAATAGTGTTTTCATTACTGATATCTGATATCCCAATCTATCACCAATATATCGCTCCTTTCTTTCAAGATCATACTAATGTGTGAACTTACTAATGTAAAAGTTTGTATGGTTGTTGATCAAAAATCACGAAATTTATAACATTTTAATTTTTCATATTAGCATAGAAAGCGGCTTGGATCCACCGAAATCGCACTGACTGTAAAAGTTTACTAGGAAACAAACTTCAAACATTCTTAAATTTATGTTTGGGATTTTTGTACTGTATTAAAATATGGATAGAAAACGAAAGACGAAGACGGCTTACTCAACAACAGCAGGAGAAATGAGTGTAATGAGAAGTCACAACAATGGGTCGAGTAGGCCGTCAAACGAATCGGAGAACTACCGATACGTCAGCAGACAAACAATCGACGGTAGCTATTTGCTGAACACATCGCTGAGCTATAAAGAAGTTGATCGGCAGGTCAGGTTGAGATCTGCAGAAACGCCGGAGGAGGCGATCAGGCATGTTCTTAGGTTAGGTTAGGTTGCGATGGCTGAGAGCGACAAGTCGGCCTCCTACTTAGGCCACTTAGGTTGATTTCCCGTATCCATTTAGACTGGACTTGTCTTTAATATCCCTTTATCATCCAATGGAACTGAAAAATCATCCAAAGGATATGAAAAGTGATTATTCTTTGGATGATTTTTTAGCTCCTTTGAATGATAAAAGGATTTAAAGAAATATCCAGTCCAAATATATATATTTTTTTTCTCTGTGTTCGCTTTAGGTTTAGTGTTGTCCACGTAAGCCTCGCTACCGTACAGGAGGAAAGTTTTTTCCACCTATCCGCAGCGAGACGACGTGTTTCAGCTTTTGTGTGGAGCATAAATGTTGCCATAGGCATCCCTATTGTGCTCTTCTCTGAAAGCAGCTCGCTAGCTGAACGATAGGTTGAAGTTTAGATTGGAGGAGAAGACTCCCCCTCCTAATTTTTCTTCAAGCTTAGAGCCATCAGTGTAGACCAGAGGCAGGCAAGAAATACACTCACATTTTTGCATTGGTGTGAGTGAGAGCAGCGCAAAAATTGATCTCAATTTCAGTAGCAATGTCTGCCTCGCGAACACATAACGCTGCGGCGGTTTTACAGTTTATTCTGTGTGTGTGGAAGCAGCGCTGTTTTGTGATTTGTGATACGAAAGTATGCACACGAGATGTGCCTGCCACTGCTGAGGACGTTGATTTCATTGGCACTGCTGTGGGGAAGGTTGTCCCACTCGTGACGGCATAGAATACAGTCGTCGTATGATTTGACGAACGTCGTTTGTGGTATACAGTAATCCGTATTTAACGGTATACTCGTTTGTTCATTGAATATGGTTGAGTGTCCCGACTTACCCCTGTTCCAGGCATCGGATTCTCTTAGTCTAAGGGCTGTTGTTTTAGCCAGTTGCTTTGATATAAGGTGTAGTGTTGTTCGGAGAGCGCCGTTGAGGGCTGATTGTTTCTAAAGCGCTGGCCACCATACTAGTGCGCCGTAGAGTAGTAAGGAGCGAACCACGGCTGTGTAAAGCCAGGGTACAATGGAAGGGGAAAAACGCTTTTGCGGCTTATGCCCTTTTGCACGAGAAAAGGGCAACGATTGCGTTCGTTTATGTTGTCATTCCAGAGTACTTTTCTATCCAAAACGACTCCCAAGTAATTGGCATTGATTCTAAATGCAAGTTATACTCCATTGATTTTTGGCGGAATAAGATCAGGAATTTTGTACTTCCTGGCATGTTCTTAGATTGATTACTTATTTAAGAGTAAGCCGAACGAAATTCCGCCTAGAACTGAATTTGCTTTTTTTCAATTCCGAATAAAATTGTTTTTGTTTTACTTTTGGCAAACTAAGGTCCTAACGAAATCGGCACGACAGCACCAAGCAAAACCATCGAAAAATGATATATTCGGAAATGGGAATGGCTGTCTTTTTCGTTTTCTGTTCAGTTTTACTTCAGTTAAAGACTTAAATGCAAATCAAATTACATAAATCAATTCTAAATTGATCATAGAACCATGGAAAAATAACTAATTTTACATTTAACAACTGTACGAGTGCGTAATATGCCAATTACTTTTCAATTCACCTGCAAACAAGGATATCTTGTTAAAACTATAAACTATTTCGTTTTTGTGTTGCGAGAACATGAATCATTTTCGATTCCGAAAAGATGCAGTGGAAGTGGAGTTGAGAACACGCCTGTAAATAACTTTAATCTTAATGGTCCAAAAGATGGAAAAATTTGAAACATTTTCTAATTAGAGTTTATGATTGAGAATATCATCTTGGTAAGATCATACACAATAAAGTTAAGACATTGCATACTTTTGGTGCTTAAATTAGGCAAAGATTGCTTACAGTACTGAAAGTGCAATGGAAGTAAAGGTGTCAAAATTATAACAATCGCTGAGCATTCAAATTGTATTAAACTGGGAATACAGTGAAAATTCAGCTGATAATTGCTTCCATTTCCTCATAAAACATATTTTTCTCCGTTTCACACATATATCCGTTCTTGGTTAGAAGGAAAGTTCGAGCCCGTCTTTACCGTATAGAATCAGAGTTAAGGCAAATTTTGGAAAATTTGCTAAGTCAAGAAAGAAAGACAAAAACTTCAGAACTCGCGGGAATTTTAAGTCTAAATAAGTTTTGGCTTTTAAAAATCGTTTGCGTTCCTCCTGGCTTAGCTGTTAATTTCCTAAGAGCTTTCCTTAATCTACAGCATCACAGAACCGATTGTCAATAAACTAAGCGTTATTTGTTTTGGTTTTAGTTTGTTTGATAGGCTTAGTTTTGAGTGGATTTAATTTTTGATATTTTCAAAACAGTAGTAACTATTTTCTCATCAGTAGTCTTTGCCTAAAGACAGCCAGTCAAGTAAGCAACGCCTCCTAATGTTAGCATTGCTATAAGCCTACTACACCAAAAGACAACGCCGAGTACCCAGTGTGGCAGTCGATGGCAAGAACCTCCCGGTTTTCTCATAAGGAATAGCTAAAAACGTTTTCACAATCAAAGAATTGAAATTTGCAAAAATGTTCATTAAATAAATTTAAATTCTCTGCACTTTTTGATTAGCTGTTTGAAAATTCTTGTACCTCGCCAGAGGGCAACTAAGCGATCTATGCCGCCTATCTACATATGTTTACCCAAATAAATTATGATTTTTGGCAATTAATCACCCACTGTGCGTCATTTGTTGCCGTTGAACTTGAACTGTTCGGCAGGTAAAAGCAGTCAACGCCAACAGCAAACGCCAAAATGAATAAAAACCCGACTGTCGGAAAGAAAAAAAAAACAACGAAAATAGCTGTGGCTGTGGGGTTTTTGTATTGTGACTGGTTAAACCACTGTAAGCGTATATTACAACTCCAACTTCAACCATGAGATGCTACATGGGACTGGGGGATGGGGATGCTTTCGTTGCGGGTCATACAACCCAAAACACAAAACTTGACTTTGACCAACAACCAATTTGCAGGCAGACCGAATACGAAAATGCTTTTAAGGAGCTGTAATTAAGAATTGTCTAGCCAAATGGAGTTTATTTGTAAGCGGGAAAAATACGGCCAGGATAAGATGTTGCAATCGTTTGGGCTCAACCAAACAAGACATTAACCCAATAAATTGTATTCAACACACGACAAAGCTTCATTAACAGCTTTTAATCAAGTTGTCTAATTGGCAAGACAAACGAAACGCAACGAAGCCGCAGCAAGGTCTAACCACACAAGTAGAGGAGAAACCAAAAAAGGAAAAAAAAAATCAAGCAAATGTTGAAGAAAAAATGTGATGATTGTTTGGTAAATAATTAATATTTTTCCAAAACATTCAACAAATTTGCAGCTAGCAAATGAGCAAATAAAACTTACTGAGTGTAAGTTTCAAACATATCAAATAATAAAGCGTCGAATGGGGAGATAGTCTAGTGGCGAAGGCAGACTTAAGCGAAAGATATTCAACATATAAAAAAAAAGAGTGGGCGTCGTGATACACACCGTACTAAGCTCTTTACTAGGGAAAACTCGAAATTACAAGACTTGCAAAAGAATATACAGCCTTGTCCTCAATTCCACTTTAGCAAATCTTTTGTGACGTAGGGACCAAATCTGGTCCAAAAATCGGTCGGAGTGCATTTATTGGTGGCAAAGTCGTCGCATTCGGAACATCTCCCGATCCTTTAGGGCCGCCTGCTCATTTCTTTGTGTTTTGACCGATACTATTTGGCCGCAAATCGTCCCTTCAAAAACTCGGGCACATTAAAGTCGCTGTTTTGGTCACTGTCTTAGTCACTGATTTGGTTACTGTTTTGGACACTGTTTAGTTACAGTTTAGTCACTGCTTTGGTCACTGTTTTGATCACTGGTGACTATTTCGGTCACAGTTTAGTTCACTGTTTTTTGGTAACTAATTTAGTCAGTGTTTTGGTCACTGATTTGATCACAGTTTTAGTCACTGGATCTTTGGTCACAGTTTAGGTCACAGCTTAGGTCACTAGTTTAATCAGTGTTTTAGTGACTGTTTGGTTACTGTTTTAGTCACTGGTTTGGTCATAGTTTTGGACACTTTTTCGGTCACTGTTTTTGGTCACTGCTTGGTCACTGTTTTGGTTACTGTTTTGGTCATTGTTTCGGTCACTGTTTCGGTCACAGTTTTGGTAACTGCTTTGGACACAGTTTTGTTTACTGTTTCGGTCACTGCTTTGGTCACTGTTTTGGTTACTGTTTTGGTTACTGTTTTGGTCACTGTTTTGGTCACTGTTCGGTAACTGATTGGTCACCACTAATCCACCACCACCACCCACCCACTCACAATCCACCTACTGCTATGCCTGTATGGCAAAGACCAAAGAGTGCTCGTTCAGTGTTCACCTGAAGAATCTGTTGTTGCCGACGTTGTAGTTAAATATTCACAGGTTGTAATCTTGCTTAATTACTTTGTCCAGCAGGAATTTCTCTTCTTCTCAATCGTTCTTGCCTGTCTTGATGCGAGCTGATTCCCCATCAATAGCACGTTCCTCTTCCATCCGACGATCTGTGGCACTTCAGTGTCGCTTTGCATTCTGAGAACGTCGATGGATTGACCGCCTACTGCGCCACGTGTTGAACGGTAATTGAATAGAATTGAAAAGCGAAATGTGTTCAGAGTTTTCCAACTTTTATATTTTCCTAAACTTTTGCGTAATAATTGCTGTTAGATTCTAGATTGTAAAAAGGTTTTCACTTGGCAGTTACAGTAACAGTTTGCGAAGGCACTTTCCAATTTAATTTACCACTTTTTGTGTTGCTTTCGTCACTACTTTAAACCGTCTTCAACAGTATTATGTACACAGATGTGAGATATGGCCAATGTCAAGGTCTTTAGCAGTTGCCTCTCAAGTGTTCCAAATAACTTTACTTCCGTTTTCTTCAAGTATTCCCCATTGTTTGGGAATTGACCAAGTCTATAATAATTCGATGACTAATTTCAGTAAGTTTTGCTTAAGCGGATATCATTTGTTCAAATTGATTTTTATCCGGTTTGCTTGATTGTCACTTTTTTGTGTGTGTATATTTTGATTAAATATGCGAATTTTAAATGCTGCTGATGATATTTGGTTATGATAGGTGGCTGACAAAAATTAAAAATATAAAATACCACTTGAAGGTCAGCATAAATATCTAATGATGGCTTAGGCGCTTTTGTTGTTTGCCTTTGGCTAAAGGAACTAAGAGTTCAAGAAAATTGTTAGTTAAATCAAAGCCTACACAAGTATTTTTCCAGTCAATGTCATGTCGTCGTCCCCTATCGCTGGTGTCACATCTACCGAGTGGAGCTCTGCCTTGTGCGCAATTTGTTGTAGAATGTCAAGACATGAGTAAGGGAATTCAGACAACAAACTATCTGTCTGTAGGTAGGTAGGTTGTAAGAAAAAATTGCCACAAAAAAATGCTGAAAAATTATTGTTGGCATGTAATCAGGGCAAAAGGATCGCATAAAATATATAAGTATGTAAGAAGGCGTGAAGTGCCTTCACACTGGCACGAGTCCTACGCAATTGTGGCTGACAGCGCTAAGGAAATTTATGGCATTGAAATATGTACAATATATATTGGTTATGCCTGCACATAGTACAAAAGGATGATCTGTTTATCTCTGACTTAACATCGTGTTCTAAAAGTGCAACTTGTAATTCATGGCCAGCATTGACTATTAAATGGGTGTGACTGACAGCTGCTGTCCGGCTATATTTTCCCACGCTGCTTGCGGTTTGCCCCTGCACCTTCAAATGCAACAGCCAGGGGTGACCATGCAAAGTTAAGCAACTTTATGTCTAACCACAACTAAGGCGGTGCCACCAATTTATTGTAGTTCAATGAGAATACGTTTGCTTTTTGTAATTCTATACGGTGTGCTTATTTCTGTCTATCTATGTTCAGATAAATTGATTTACCAACTGGAATGACTTAACTTTGTCAATTTATGACAGGTACTGACACAGCTGTACCGTATGATTTGCCATTTCACCTATTATCTGTCATATAAAACTTTCAATTTGAATTCTTGTTGAATTTTTTTATTTCAATTTAATGGTAAACCTGTATACCTGTATTTCTACCAGTAAGTTAATAGTCAAAAGTTCAATTTAAAACAACCTCGAAGCTTTTACACTCTCTTAAAATTATTGTATATTTAAATTTATCCCTTGAGTATGACAAAATGCTAGCATATTTTTCTTTTTATTAAGGTTATGAGTTATGAAGTTAATTGTTGCTTTTATTGTAGTTTACACTCTGCTACAATTATGGCACATTTATAAACAAATATATTCCACTAGACTGCTGTATCCAGTTAATGCAAGCAGTGGTACACTCAAAAAAAATCGGTATTAATATCAATTTGATACCATTGCCTCAAATTAAAACTAATTCCAGTATCGTTTTTGTGGTATCAATATAATCAAAAAGAGTATGAAATTGATCTTTTGGTAATTAATTTGATACTAAAAAATATAAATTTGATACGCAAAAGTATTAATTTTGAAACACACACATTTTTATGATGGTTCGAAAATTCGAAAAGTCATTCTCGTATGTGAAACGAAGACTGCCGAGTTGGTAGCTCAGTAATAGCTTGACGATTGACATTTAGTGCTCAGAGTTTAGTGCAAACACATCGACTATTCGCGTAAAGTAAAAGCTTTGTAAAACCGTCCCTTAGACGACGTGTTGTAGTCTAAATTAAGGTGAGCATTCAAACATATAAAGATCGTTCTTTGCACAGATTTGCAAAAATAAATATAACTTTTTAGAGAGGACGTATTCCACACTGTTAGATGATCGAAGACAGCTGCAGCAGAGGCGTAGTTGACGTACGCTGCGGTGTCAGAACCATTCCTAAAGAAAGTTCTCGAGAAGGAACAAATTACACAATCATGACATCATAATTGGGGCAGCACCAAATCAGAACGGAGGACTGCTATCTCAATCACATGAGGCACATCCTTACAATGACTTCTGTTTGAATACCATACGAGTTGTAATGTTAGGGAACAATGTTTCCCATAGACACATAATACATTTTGTAAGAATTCAAAATAAAAGTAATCAGTTTCAAAATGTTCGTTTTAAGGTTAATGCAGAGAACTCAACTCAGTTCAAACTTGATAAGAAAAAATGTTAAATTGAAAAAAGCTAGCATTAAAATGATACCAAAAGTTTGACAATTGAAATATCGAAATGATAATTGCTAGTATCAAATTGATGCTAAAAAGGTAATACAAAAAGTGTCAGTATGATACCAGTTGGTATCAATTTGACATTGTCGAAATATCATTTTAATACCTTCGAAAATATCAACTTGATACTTGGAGTATAAGAGAGAATTTGATACCCAATAGTTTCAAATTGATGGATAAATAGGGTCATTTTGATCATAGAGATACTCTAAGTAGTCACCAGATCAGGCGATTAAGTTAAGAAACCGAATCCATTTGGCATTGATCAATCCGCATTAAGTGCTTAGCAGAGAACGGCTTCGGGTGATTGTAAAACGTTCATAAATAATCAAGACCCGAATCAACTCAAAAAAAAATTTGTATGGCAGCTACCAGAAGTGACCATCCGATTTTCGCGGTTCCGACATATATGCAGTGTGCAGCTAAAATATGACTCTGTGCAAAATTTAGGCACGATAGCTTCAAAACTGAGGGACTAGTTGGTGTAGAAATAGACACACGTACGGATCCATTTGGCATTGATCAATCGGCATTGGCTTTGCGTTCATCAAAAACTAAAAAAAAAAAATTGTATGTCAGCTACCAGAAGTGACCATCCGATTTTCGCGGCTCAGACATATGTGCAGTGTGCAGCTAAAAGATGACTCTGTGCAAAATTTAGGCTCTATAGCTTCAAAACAGCGGGACTAGTTCACTTAGAAACAGACAGACGGACGGACAACGCTCAATCCACTCAGCTTTTCATGCTGATCAAGAATATTTAGACTTTATGTGGTCGGAGATGATTCCTCCTGTTCCGAATTCCGATTCGATTTTCGTGTAAACGTTGCTTTTTCTAATGTAAAGTTCACAGTTTTATATGAAAAGTAAGCAGACTGTCTGTGGCTACTAGATCACTTGGCATTGAGCAACCGGTTTAAGCTGCTTAAGCAATTCCGATTTTCGTCAAACCTAATCTAGTAACCGTTGAAATGCTTGTCACCTTATAGCGTTAAGTTTAAACTCTAAATGCGAAACGTTTACACGAAAACCGACTCGGAATTCGAAACAGGGCCGTATAATAAACTTTTCAGGTGTATAAAAATGGGGGCCCGTGAGTTGTACCCCCGGGCCCGTACGTTCCTTCCGCCGGGCCTGTACAGTGTTCACACATGTGCGCTGTTGAGTTTTAATCATACAAATGCAGTCGAACCTCGTTGGCGGTCAGAGTATGTTCGTGTTCGCTTTCATACCAATCAATTGGGGTGTCTGTTCGTTCTGCCTAACAACGATTGATAAGAATAAGAATTACCTCGTATGAGTTTTTGGCATGCTGAAACAGCGCTGCTGACACAAATGAAAGAAAAAGAAATTGTTGTGGTTTTTAACTGCGCCAGCCAAAAGGTGAGAACAGAAAAATGTGTTTGTATTGGTGAGCAAGAAATCTGATATATTCAATCAGTCGACACTCGCTCAATTGCACGTCGCTTTTGCTGGTGCGATGATGAGTGTTTTGAACTATACAAGATGGAACATCGGCTCGTAATCAACCGATTGAAGCGTTCGCTGGTTTGACGTGAATTTTATTTGACGGCTTGCTTTGTTGAGTGATGAAATGTGAGTGGACATTTTTTTGTATGAAGAAATCGAAAAAATTGTGGTGCTTAGGCACTACCGATTTTTCCTAGATAAGCTTGTCACCACTGCTTAACTTAGATTTAAGAATTAGATTGAAAGGACAATATAAGTATTAAAAAAGCATGTTTCTCGGAATGGGAGGTCAATTGGGTGAAATCGCTTTAGGCGCCTATTGGTAAGACTATTGTCTCGGTCACCAATGGAATGGAATTTTGAACTCCTTGTTCAGTTTTTCGTTGGTAGTTAGGTAAGGGGCATCAGCCACTATCCTTATGGCCTTGCTCTGGAATCTCTGGATCTTCTTTATATTTGATAGTTGAAAAGAAAATTATTTTTAAAAATAAACGCAAATATTTATTCGAAAAAAATAATGACGATTAAATTTTTGGTATCAGCTCATCAAGGACATATCTTAAATTCAAATATTAAAGCAAAGTGGGTACCAAAATGGTAAATACGCAAAAATTAAAAGCATATCTTAAACAAACATTCATTCAGCTTATGACAAGGCTCTACTTATTCCCTGTACCTTTTCTGTAATCAATATAGTCTAACCATTTTTCTTCTAAGTTATCACAAGCTTCTGGTCAAAACAAATATTCTCCATTTTGGCAAGAGTAAAGCACCAAATGTTAAATTAACTGGTTCAGTCAAATTGAGAAAGAGATCGAACAGTTCAATGACTTTGATAACGCAAAATGTCTGGTATCGCGACACAAACCACAACCATTCACCTAAAGCAATTTTTTTTCCCGGTGTCTGGCTAACAACAATCCTCGGCATCGCATAAAGAAGCACTCTCCCCAACAAACGAAATGTCATCAAACTATACGCCTGGCAATTTGAAACCTGTTGCCATCAAGTTGGGTTGTGCTTTGACCACTCTTCGGTGACATTGAAAATTCAAAAATTCAGGTTCGCATTGCGTTTAACCAAATTCGGCTGTGCGTTGGTGCAATGAGCCAAGCCAAGATACGAAAACCACATTATGAAAAAGCGAAAAAAAACTGGCTAGTGAAATGGATGTTGCAAATTCAATATAAAATTGCATGTCAGGCCCTGTTAGGTGAATTACATTATTTCAGTCAAACATTACCATATTTAACGTTCGAATTGCAGCAACCCAACCTTGGCTTCATTTTTGCACACGAAATACACCAGCTAGAACAGCAATTCACAGAGAATACATATGCATAGACACACTTCTCTGTGAGACCGTTTAGAATTTAAACATTCAGCCACCATTAGCTACACATGTTATTAATCAGTAGCACTTAGGGTTTACGCTTAGTTGTCTGCATTGTTTTATTTAAGAATAAAAAAAATTTTCCCAGCAAGTTTGTTGTTTAAGTCTTTTGTTTCACCCACCAGCAGTTGGTCTGAATTTAATTGGTTCACATAACTGCCACTCCCTCGAGTCACTTGAGAATGGGAGCAGACAGCCATAAAAAAACAGCTGCGTATTGCCGCAATCCTGCTGACGGAGTCAGCTATTGCATCACAGCTAAAATGTAGGCGTGAATGTTAGACAAAACACTCCAAAGTCCTTCAAATGACCAACACAAATCAAATAATTAACAATTTGTTTTACAATTGGCACCAGGGCGGTGACGATGGCGGACAGCCTTTCGATTTTACTTTTAGCCGCTTGGGCTTGGCCATGGACCGTGGACTGCCAGCCGTTTAAGGCTTTTCGGTTTATTTTTGTGGTTGGTTTTGTCTCTAATAGCATGAGTCACACCAATGAAATATTATTCTTTAGACTTTGATGGCGGTATTATTCTTTTTAAGGTACGAGTAGTTTATGAGTTATGATTACTTTACGGAAAGTTTCGACATAGATCGGATCGATTAAAAGTTTAAGTACTTTGTAAGTAAAACGCATTTGAACTGCAGCTCTAATTTATTTAATGGCAGAAATAAAATTTTGACCTTTTAGAGTTGCATTAGATAGCATTCAAAACAAGCTTACAAAATGCAACATTGTTATTATCAATGAATGTTTCATATTACTGCTGATGAATTTGAAATATTCTATATGCATTAATCGGTTTTATTCAGTTTTATATAAAAAAAGTTGGCAAAATTCGGCCAGTCCCAAGTAAAAATTGTTTCACAAGCTAATTCAAAGGTAACAAGAGCTAGGAATACGCGTTTAAATAAAACTTAAGTTTAATAGTGCAAGGAAAAGTATGAACAAATGTTAACTACTGGATAATCAAATTATAATAGAGGTTTTTAAAGCAGGAAGAGAATGTTCAGAGTTGATTAAGCAGTAGAGTTTATTGTAATCAGCACCGAGGACACCAAACGGATCCTGGAAGGCACAGTTAGTAGTAAAACGTTTCAGAGATAAGGGGACAAAGCATTGGGACAATCTACTAGGAACATTGAGATTAATTTGGCTAACCAACTCCAATGAATCGATTTCATTATTAATTAGTCTTCGTACAAAGATTAGCCCAAGCATAACTCTTCGCTTAATGAATAGGGAATATTAATTAAAAGTAGTCTACTAGATTAAGATGGTAAAGGGATCCCAGGATTCCAGTTCAAGCCACGAAGAGCCAACAATAAGAATTACTTTTGCATAGATTCAATTCTATCTTATTGGGTCGAATATTGTGGAGATCCCACACATGATCCATACTCAAGAAATGTACGGACAAGAGAAGTGTGAAGAATCTTGGTAGGGTTCGTCAAATTCCTTCGACAACCGCTTAACAAACCCAAGAACACTTCTGGCCATATTAAAAGTAGCAGTTACATGAGCAGTTACATCAAGCATGTAAGTGACTAATTGTTGTAAGCTTCTGTAAAAAGTCATAAACTTACACTTCAAAGTGTTAAGGCTTAGAAGATTATCTTGACACCATCAGAAAATTGCGTCCAAATCTGCTTGCGGAAAAACATTTCATCACATGTTAAACATATTTTCAAACCATCGGCATACATAATCAAACAAGAGTGAGCCAAGATTGAAGGAAGATTATTCATATAGAAAGTAAAAAGCAATGGACCCAAGTTGCTACCTTGGCGAACTCTAAAAGTAACCTGACCCGCTAGTCGTTTTCGGTTTGTGTGAACTGGCACCTGTGTTGGCATAGCAATCTTATACAGAAAAAGAACGAGAGCGTAAGTTAAGGTCGGTCCTGCCCGACTTCGATATACCCGTTAGTCAGGAAAATTAGTGTTGTATAGCCTTCCCTTATGTTACTTAACAGAGCATTAACTTTAATAAGAACAATTCAACATTATGTAAGCAAACAGAGCAAGCGATTTTTATGAAACTTTCAGAGATGAGCTTGATAGCTTCAAAATTGTATGAGTTATTCAACAATTTTTATTATAGGGGCGGAAGGGGGCGTGGCCGAAATTTGAAATAAACTTGATCTGTTGGTGGCTCTAGCTCTTCTAGTCTCCGAATTTCTAGGTGTTCATACAGAAAAAAGGACTGACGGACATGGCTATATCGACTCGGCTGTTGATGCTGATCAAGAATATATGCTTCATTCTGCCTGTAATATACATTTGCACGACTTTAGTATACCCTTTTTACTCTACGAGTAACGGGTATAAAAACTAAGAGAAATCCGGCAAAATTTGTAAAAGGTTTTTCCGCTGCCCTTTTGTGTTCTGCTTCCTTTATCTTCTCGATAGCCTGTTCCGGTTTTCACTTTCGACAAAATTTGTCGAATTTCAAATTGCTTAATTGGTTGTTGTACACAATTGACTGAGCAAATCATATTGAGTCCGTCGTATTAAAAGGAGAAACATTTTAAGGTTTGATTTACCTTAATGGCTTACGAGGGCCGTCCCAGAAATGGCCGACCTAGCACAGTAGTGTTGGAAAATGTTCACAAAAAACATTAAAAAGGGGAAGTACCGACTATTAAAAGCTTAAGTTTGAAGTTTAGTGCCTTTACCTTGCACTGTTCAATAACGCTTGTTATTGATTTGCAAACATGGACAAAATTGGTCAACGTTATGTGATACAATACTTTCATATAAAAGGTCTTAGTCCAACCAATATTAAAAAGGAGCTGGATTCTACCTTACGTAATTCTGCTCCCTCGTTTACAACAATAAAATATTGGGTGGCTGAGTCTAGGCGAGGTCGTTTGAGCTGCGAAGAAGAACATCGTAATGGGCGTCCAAATGAGGTGACCACTTCAAAAATGGTGGCCAAAATTAAAAAATGTGTATTGAGTGACCGGCGATTAAAAGTTCGTGAGTTAGCTGAATGTGTAGGCATTTCAAAAAGTGCTGTACATCGCATATTGACCGAAAAATTGGACATGAAAAAGTTATGCGCAAGATGGGTGCCGCGTTTGCTGTTCCATCATGACAATGCGCCGGTTCACACCTCTGCCGTTGCAATGGCTAAAATTAATGAATTAAATTTTGAATTGCTACCTCACGCCCCTTATTCGCCAGACTTAGCTCCCTCTGATTATTTCTTATTTCCAAACATGAAAAAAAGGCTCGGAGAGGTGGAGTCCGAGTTTAATGCCTATTTTGAAGAGCTTCACAGTTCTTATTATAAAAAAGGTATCGAAGCTATTGAACATCGTTTTAGTAGTTAGGTCGGCTATATCTGGGACCGCCCTCGTACCAGAAAATGCTATATGTTCCAAATTCGAATCCACTAAAATGAAAACCGAAACAGTCTCGTTAGTCTTTAGGCCCCTTTACCCAGAAAACAAAAAATTATTTTGTCTCAGTACTTCATGTAAGTAGAATCACTTTGGCTTTGCTTTGATGATCG
The DNA here is from genome assembly GCA_018904265.1 of Lordiphosa collinella. Taxonomy (NCBI): domain Eukaryota; kingdom Metazoa; phylum Arthropoda; class Insecta; order Diptera; family Drosophilidae; genus Lordiphosa; species Lordiphosa collinella. The sequence goes on from JAEIFV010000798.1 coordinate 56,267, forward strand.
TGAACTGTTTAAAAGTGTTTCTAATTATGTGAAGTATTGGGTCGAAAGTTATTTCTTGTATTTCTAATTTCGAGGCTTTAAGAACTATTGAAAAAAACTTCACTACTAAATTACCTTGAAAACATAGTTTAATTTCAGAAAATTTAAGTCATTTATAAGTATCTTAAAGATATGTTTCTGGAAAGATCAGATGGACGTTCTTTATTAACGTTCTTTAATAACTTTAGGAAATATCGATATTATCGATATATCGATGTTTTTTAGACTCGATATATCAAATATCGATATGAAAAATTTTGATTTTTGATATTATCGATATTGATATAAGAAATATCGTCAACCCTCCTAGGAGCACAGACAGTTCTTGGGCTGGCGTCGTTATAAGCTTGCCACTATAGTCTCCACCATTTTTACGAGCAACGAACCCCTCTCGTGGACCTGGTGGACTCTTACCACGCTAGTGGGCCACCGTAGTCGCACTGGTAAATATGTTCAGGTTTCAAAATCTCGTCCCAAATAACAGCGCAGATAAATCGCACCTTTTCGTTGGAAACGCGCTCGCCACACCAAAAATACATTTGATTCCTGCTCCGTTTTTATTTGTTGATCGAATACATTAAAATTCGACAACTTTTAAAATGATACGGAGAATGTGTTGACGGCTGTTCAATGAGGCAAACGTGTCGTATACGTAATATTTGTGGAAACATTGAAGCCCATGCTCAGAGGTAAAAATTCATATTAAAATGGATGACAAAATCAGCAATGAATACTTAGTTGGGATTTCAAAAATTCTAAAACGAATCTTTTAGACGGAAACTCGGACAATAAGTCAAAGATGCTCGAGATACTTTTCACTGTACAACAGTGTTGTTTCTGTAAACATTAACTATTAATTTGTTGTTTGTTTGTTCCGATTTTATTTTGGTTTTTCGTTCTATTTTTGTTTACTTTTACTTTCACAAATATTCTTACCATTTGCTTTGCATTGAAACACTCTGTACTAAATAGCTGTTTTTATTGCAAAACATATTTTTATTAAAATATCTTAGGGCACCGCCTTAAGGGTATTTAAACTTTGGTATAAACTCTGGTTAACATGGCTTAGCACATTTTTTTTTTTTGTTGATTTAATAAGGCGCTTTATGGCTGTCTAAATGACGCCGACGCAGACAGGGACTGGCATAGAAACAATAATTGTTTTTGCTTCTTGCTGTTTGTCAGTATGTTGGCGGCGTTCTCTTGCGCAAGCTGCGCGACTTGCCTTTTATAGGCCACTGCTGCCGTTTCTGTGGTAGTGTGGTAGTGTTGAGGCGTTGAAATGACCCTGAATTTGTTTCTGTCTCGAGTCAAGAACATTTTACTACATGGTTCATACCAAAACATACATACATAATTAAAATGTCATTTGTATAAGTAGCCCGAGTCAAAAGGCACAGAAAAAAATGCACCAATTATTGTATGCTTTAAGCGTAATGAAGTCGCTCCATAATGGGCACAAGAATCATTAAGATACTGTATCTCAACGAAAATACATGCAAGTCAGCAGCGGACCAAAATTCAATATACTCTAACATACACAAATCGTTGGCACACCCAAAATGTGTCGTGGTCCCATAATCCGCAAAGCGGCCATTCACTTTTTTTTTTGATTCTAATGCCAAACTCCAAGCGTTTGGTTTTTTGCGACTTTTTGCATACCCTGGCCAAATAGGTGTTTGCATTTTGGCCAAAAGTAAGCTGTGCTCTTTTTTTGACAACATGTATGAGAATGCAAGGGTAAAAACACTTCGACAAAGTCGAAATTATTACAATCTTAGGTTTCGGTTCTGTGTCTCTGTGAATGTCGTTAACATTTAACACGCGCCCACCATTACCATTAAGATTTTTCCTGCTTCAATTTTAATTGCAATTTAAATCCAATTATATGTGCATACAAATGACCGTTAAGATTGTGGTGGTCTTACCTTTGAGAGGTTCTGTAAACTGTGACAGTTGATTGGACTGTAACGTTTGCTTTGTATTTACATATGTATTATACAAAATTATCTTGGAAAGCAGATTATTTTGTCCCCTTTGATTTTAATAGTTATGGAAATAATTGCTTTTTATTTAAAGTTGATCTTATTAATGTCATAAGCCTTTTTAAAATACATACATAGGTGTGCCAGGTAAAGCGTCTAATAAAAAGTTCTTCTTAGAAAGTTACCCAACAGTGCAAGCTGTAAAGTAATAAGCCATAAAAAAGAATCTTTTAATGTGGCTAATGCAGCATGTAAACACAACATTATCCAGCATGGTAACTTTTGTAGAGGATAGCAATGCGACAAATGGTTTAAGTTCATCCCGTAGTAGCAGATATTCCCATCGAAAGTTCATTCCGTAGTAGCAGATATTCGCATCGAAAACTCACAGTTTTTGAAGTGCAATCCTGAAACTTATGATTGTTTCTACACAGAAAAAATAAAGATCCAAAAAAATATCCATTTGAAATTGATATTTCTTTAATATCCTTTTATCATCCAACGGAGCTGAAAAATCATCCAAGGGATGACCATTTTACATATCCATTGAATGATCTTTCAGTTCCGTTGGATGATAAAAGGATATGAAATACATATCCAGTCCAAATGGATACGGGAAATCATCCAATGGATATTTTTGCAAATCCTTTTTTTCTCTGTGTAGGAATTCAATATCACATACTTACGAATTAAATCATAATTTTCCATAATATTTCTTTATAAAAATTGTAGTAAAATAATAGTGAACCATTGAGCAGAACCGAAACCGCAGTTCCTTTAGCTCAATAAACCATGTAACGAACCGAATCGGCACTGAACCAGTTCTCCTTTTTCAAGCGTCTTAGATTTTTTTAGTTTTAGTTAAGCAAGTTACTAAAATTTGAATTCAGGTTATAAAATGTTTTGATTTTGAGCCGTTTCGAGCCCATTTTTATAGCGGAGGACACTTTCGACTTTTCAAAGTCAGCCCCTTTTGCATTTTTTCTTAGCAGCACGAGTGCTATTCGTGTAAGGGAGGGTGAGGAAGAGGGCGGGAAACGGTGACTAAAACAGTGACCAAACAGTGACCAAAACAGTGACCAAAACACTGACCAAACAATGACCTAGCAGCAAACAGCGACCAACAAAAAGACCAAACAGTGACCAATACAATGAATAAAGAGTGACCAAAAAAGTGACCAAAACAGTAACCAAAACAGTATGCAAACAGTGACCAAAACAGTGACCAAACAGTGACCAAAACAGTGACCAAGCTTTGACCAAAACTGTGACCAAACATTGACCAACACTGAGTGACCAAGACAGTGAGAAACAGTGGCCAAAACAGTGAACAAAAAAAGTAACCAAAACAGTGACCAAAACAAAAAAGTGACCAACACAGAGACCAAACAGGGACCAAGACAGTGAAAAAAACACCGAACAAAACAGTAACCATAAAACTGACCTAACAGTGTCCAAAACAGTGACCAAACAGTGACCAAAACTGCGTTTATATTGTGCACAAGTCTTAGAAAGGACGATTTCCGGTCAAATTGTATCGGTCAGAACACAACACAAATGAGCAGGCGTTCCTAAAAGATCGTAGGATCGGGAGTTGCCCGAAAAACTTCCAACTCCACAATTTCTTTGGTTAAAAAGGAAAATACAAAAAACTAGAGCGTAAGTTAAAGTTGGCCTTGCCCGACTTCCGACTTTTACAGCCTTCTCCTTTCCCTTATGTTAATTTACATAGTATTAACATTAATGTGATCATATCAACATTATGTTAGCAAACAGCGCATGTGGCGCAGAAAAGAATGCCTAATATGCATAATTTTAATATGTAATGCTCTGCTAATTAACATATGGGATGGCTATTGAACACTTATTTCCCTGAGTAACGGTTATAAAGAAGTTGGGAAAAACCACCTTCAACTTACGCTCTCGATTTTTCTTAATTTTAAAATATTAAATTCTTGAACGATTTTTTAGGGCGAGTCTGACCTATTTTAGTACAAGTTCTTAAGCTCAAAATTGATTTTGAAAACTATTTTAGTTCAGCTTGATGTCCAGGCCTGTCTTATCATATTAGCGATACATTTAACTGGTACTTAAAATCTGCACTAAAGGTTTACGATCAATCAATTTATAATAGTCTTAAGTTGGCAGTGTCATAAATTGGCAAAACTGCATAAAAAAAATCGTTAAAAATATCAATCAGTTTAAAGTCGTTTACATTATTTTGACATAAACCTGAGAAACCAGTCCTAGGAATCAGTTTTTGTTAAGATCCTACTCAATGTTCTGTTAAGTTCTTTTGAGATTTAAAAACTTTCGCATACTTTAGAATATGGTAAGAACTTATGGGCATACCCTCGTATATATTTTCCTCGTTTAAAATAGTCTCTCCGCCTGCCTGAGTTATTTGGCTACCCACGCGGTTGAGATATATTGTATGTAAGTAATTGACGCTTTACCAAACTGTTTGTTGCAATTACTTCTCGACTATTGGAACGGGTATGGGCTGAACTGGGCTGGGCTGGGCGGATTCGTTTGTTTTAGCGTTGTGCTTTGGGTGTTTCGGTATGGCGGTGGCCTTTGTTTGACTTTTGGTATTTATGTTTTATGGCATGGACTGCAGGAACTGCCAAAACAATGCAACTCGGTGATCTGCTTTAGGTGCGCTGAACTCGATGGGAAATAAAAACAAAACGCAAGATTTGACTTGCCGCTTGGCAAGTTCCCATTTCCCCTCATATGCATATATGCATCTATGCAGGTGAGGCACCATTTCCGTCCCAACGTGATCATATATTCAAAATTTGCCTCAATGTATAACGAAATAGTGTTTGCAAGTGGCTGTCATCAAGTGCGCACATGCAATGCAATGGTGATTACCCATGAGACATGAGACCCTATTGCCTAGTCCAAATCTTTGAGCGTGCGACTTTACAATCACTGTTGGCCAGTGACGAATGCAGCGCCAAAAGAAGCTGCAGCCAAATCGCTACTTATTTATGTATATCAAATGCGCCATTTTTGTTGCCTGGGGAATGTTAATTACAAGCTGCGTTTTAATATCGTGCAGTAGGTGTAGCGGCAAAGTGCAATTGCTATGTTACTTACATCATAACCATCGATTCGGTGCCCAGACTCTCTTTCTCTCCCAACAAAAATATCTAAAACGTGCAGCTAACGATTTGCCAGAGCTTAGAGGCTTACACTGCCAATGCAGTCAGTGCCAGCAGCTGAGTTGTGGTTACCCCACGCACCACTACGCAGTCACAGCCAGATGAGATGTACATAATACAAAGTCACGACTCTCAAAACTCCAATCTTCCCGTGGGTCGTATTTTTTCTATTTTTTTGAATGGCCCAATTCCGAATATTTATCTTGCAGTCAAAAGTGAAAAGGCCCCACCGAGCAGATGTGCGCAAAAATGGATTACCCATGTCGCTGTGCGCTACAATTGAGTGGAATTTCTGTCCAATGCGGAAGATTTCAATTACGCATACGTAATCGTGAACAGTGCAAAAAAAAAGAAGAAAAATAAATAAATGAGTCTTAAGTTTGATAGAGACGCGTTCGAAATTGCTCTCACCCATTGTCGGAGGGCTTAGTGGGTGCATTTTATTGTGTGTGTGTGTGTGTGGTCAGCGTGTGAAAACTAAATCACTAACTGAAATTGACCGGAACCATAACCGGAATCGATATTTTGCTGCATCACTAGTCACTCACGTTGATTTTAATTTGTTTCAAGCACAATTCGTCCAATTAATTAATTACCTAAGTTGATTGCGACACTCATTAAACTCTGTTTCAAAGGTTTACAGAGTATGTTAAGTTTGTGCAAATTTATTTAACTAGAAGAAAATATATGTTTATCTGAACCCGGAACGCTGAGTTTAAATTTAAAAGGAACTGATTGTGGAACTAAGCCACTATCATAGATCCTAAGACTAGCTGACCCGGCAAACGTTTTTCAGCCACAAAAATTATTCCTTGTGCATATTTTGTGAGTAGTTTGGTAGTTAAATACAAAATAATGAATGTATTGTAAGTGCGTGGAGATGGGATCTATGACAGAAAGAAGAATGGAGCGCTGTAGACGATGACCGTCGAGAAATAACAAAAAAACAACAATCAATTATTTTCTCAATTCAATGATCATATTTCAGATCATACAAAATCATTCGGCGTATTCAGCAGATGCGTAAGTCCTATTTTCGATTACTGATTTATGAATGCCGACTTAAGCGGTTGCTGATTGCGACTGATAAATTTGGTAATCATGATTGGTGAGACAGTACGGCCAACTGTTAACGCCAAAATTGAGAATGAACTGCCAAACTTACAGCGTTAAAAGCCCACAAAAATGGTGACAAATTATTTTTCACCAAATGTAATAAGCCAGAGAATAACCTAAACTAAGCATTCAGTGTTATTCAACAGAGAATCATTATGCAAGTCGAAAAATCACTAATCGTAAATCGGATTTATCTGCTGAATACGTCCATTGTTGGAAAATAGTAGTATATTTTTTACCGTAAAGTAAAAAAATGATACAAAGAAAATCAACATTAATTTCGAAGCGAATCACACGTACAGATTATATTATAGTCGGGCTTGACCGACTTATTTTCTTGTTTTTAGCTGGGCTTTTTCAACATTACGCCACAGTGGCGATGATTTTAAACAAGCGTTAAAGCAGAAAATGTGTGTCTGAAATCACCTAAAAGCAGAAAAAGAGTGTTATCTTGTTGGATAAGATTGGCTGTTGTTTTTGCTTTACTATTTCGCCTGTTTGTTGCTTTATTCGCTCGATAGCCCAAGAAGCCCCCTTGCGTCTTGCAGGTATTGTTCTCTGTAACACGATATATTTTTGTCCTTCTTAGATTGACTTTTACAACCTTCTGATATCTTATATGGAAAACTCAAATGAAATATTAGACAAGTGAAAATACAGCTTAAGTATTTTTACCAACATTTTACAATCATAAAACTCGTACGAATAATATCCAAGTAGTTTAACCGACGTTCGTAATGACAGATGACAGATGGCGCTACGCCTTCTTTATGATGTTGAAATACTGTAAAATGAGAGGATGGTGGTAGGAGGATAAAAGATAGCGGTTACATGAATTTTCTATGCCGATTAAAATATAATACAATCAAAAATTTGTATCAAAAAATATAATTGGGGGTGTCCTGGAAATCTCTAGAGATTTTGGCTTCGGTTGGCTTGCAAATCGCTAGAGAAATCCGTCGGTGTCCCAGAACTTCGAGAGATTTCGATTTCTTCGAAAGTCTAGCTCGAAATTCGAGTTCGAAAGGTGTGTGTATAAGATTAGGCCCCTACTACAAAAACCGTGATATACCGAAAGAGATTTCTAGGAGATTTCTAGGACACCGAGAATTGGTTTTGGGCTTGAATTTGGTTGGAAGAAATTTCTGGGACATCGCCGATAGTTTGGATACTTATACGAAGGTGTTCCAGAAATCTCTTCCAACCCAAAGCCAATTCTCGTTGTTCCGGAAATCTCTTTTGGTTAGTTTTAAAACTCTAGTGTTTTGGAAAGAGATTTTGCTAAATTCACTCCTAAATCTATTTTGATAAGCAAAATTTGTTTCGGATATGTAAACATTATTTTACTGGATAGGCTGCATCAAATAAATAACATGTTCAATTTGATTTAATATTGAAATTAGCTTTTTAATAATTTTTCGCTGCCATATCATCCAAAACCGACTTTCCACATGGCATTGCTAGCGGCATCTATCTGCCTAAGTTGGCATTACTTGCACCACAATGGAAATTTGACTAAAAAAAGGCCTAGGGTTGCCAAATTTTGCTTTAGTATTGGCGCGGAAATATTTTTAAATTTTGCATTTGAATTTTGGGTAAAATGACTTAAAATTAAACTATAATATTACCATGAATCATAAAACTTATACCACATTTAACAGATTTCAATTGAACATCAAATTAATTAAGAACTAAAACATGGGAAATTTTTTGCGGGAGATGCAACCCTGTTTTGTGGGATAGACAATTATTTTGAACCCAATTGGACTAGTTCTCGTTCCCTCTAAGAATATACAATATCTTTCAGTTCTGGGACATTGACGGATTTTTTGAGCGATTTGCAAACCAACCGATGACAAAATCTATAGAGATGTCCAGGACACCCCCAAAAGTGATCAATTTTTGGTTTCAGTCAGCTGTCTATCCAGCTATTGTTTCCCAAAATCTGTGGATTATTGGCCAATTAATAGATATTGAATAGAGGCGCAATACATACAAAACCCGCTTTCAGTTCTCACTAAAGCTTTTAATTAATATTATATTTTCTTAAGGTTTATCAGATGGAATCAACGAATTCGTAAAAAAGGAATACACAAAATACCGCAGTGAAAAGAACCAACCGACAGATTGTTCTATAGAGTTATCACTGGAATGCTCCAGATTATCGGTAGTGTCAGTTTTTATTTGGTCCCGGGAAGGGGCTTTATGCTTCAGTGTGCAAGGACTTTTATCACTAGACGAAATGATACAAGCAAAACTGCAACTTTGTTAGAGGCTACAGGTACAAAAGAAGACTTTACATACCGGTCCGATGCCTATCAGAGAACCACAGCCATGACCCGGAGTTGACAGAACAGTCATCACAGTTGTCTAGGGTGTCAAGTAACTACAGCTGACACAGCTAAACGAGTAGCAGCCGTTTTCAAGCAGCTTTTAAGAAGAACAAGCAAGCTCTTCATGAATAATCCAAAAAGAGGTACTCGTCAAATATATTAGCAGTGAGAAGATTCCGAGCCGAGAAATTGTAAATACTCGTTGTTTCAAAAACTCCTTGATTCCATCAAAATAACCCCTGGAATATACAGGGGTGTCACAGAATTCACAAACCACTTGGCTTCCAGTGAAGTTAAGTTTCTTAAAATTGTACTAAAATAGTATTTCCCCAAATAAAATCTGTGGGCTGCAATCAGCTGAATAGTATGACCATCTGAATGAATATTAATATCACAAACTGGCAAAGAAAACACAGACCTCTGTCATACATATAATTATCTACCAAGTTAAACAAGTACCTTGACCTGTCTGTAGTCTATCAAACTGTAACTGAAATGTACAACTCAGCCCTTGCTCTAAAACAATAGCCTCTGCCAAAGTCGCAGTCTACTGAAGCACAAATACATTTTGCTGTTGTATGTAAATTTTGATTGTCCAAACTGAGTGCTTCCTTCATTAAGTGGGGAAAGCCATGTTTAAGGGAAGACTTTAGGCAAAATTGGGTGTGGGGCTGTATTCAAGTACGTTGAGTTTAAAGCTAATTACTTCAGTTGAGTTGTGGTTCACAGTTGGGGACACAAATTGATTTGATTTTTTTACATAATGTAAGCTTGTTCGATTTTCAACTTTAATTAAAATCTCAGCACGCCTACATGATCACATGTTGTTGAAGTTAAAGCAGGAAAACAATTTGGCAAATTGCATTTGCAACTGGATGCGTGTTGCATATTTGGGAAGGCTTTAAAGGGGTTGATGGAGTAGAACAGTAGTCACAATTGACATGTTTGTTGGCCAAAAACTAATTTGCCTTTCACTTCTTCATTTGAAATGAGTTTGATAAGCACCCGAGCAACAAGGCCCAGCTTCAACAATGAACAACAACCAGCACAAGATAATGCCGGAAATATCTACATATATGTAATCTTATGTACATATCTGCTGTTTTACATACCCGTACGTTAACCAGAAACTCTTGTACATACATACATGCATACAATCTAGTGCGACACATTTATTTGGCTTAGTTTGAACTGCGGTTAGCCGCTACCAACTAAGTATTGTGGTGAAACACGTTGTTGTAAAGCTCCTTGGGTCTCCGACCAGCGTTTGTTCAACTTTTCACTATCCATTTGCCCGGCCAATTGACGCTTCCGGCTTCAAAATAATTTGCCAATATGCATTTTTGGGGCCTCCCCTCCATTTCTAATTACGATTTTGTGGTTTTGTGGTTTGGATCGCTTACCATCGTCATCGTCACACGCCATTTGGATGCGCTGTCTGCAGTTTTATGACTCGTCATGTTGCTGGTGTTGTTGTTGTTGCTGTTTTGGCACACGTTGCCTTTTTGGCTTGAAGTGGCTGCCACTGGCATCGTTAAAGTTCATTAGTCAAGGCGTGGTTTTGCCTGCACTTTATGTGAACGGTAGCATGACTGACGGATGTCTTTATTAATACCGCCCCAGATGGTACGCGTTGGCTACACCAATGTCTTCATTTGCGTATGGTGCGTAGAATAAGTTATCAATACAGTTTTTCGAAGCGAAACCAGTTTCGATGTGTGCCACAACATGTAAAGCAGCTAAGTTCTACCATTTCGTTATAGAATGAAGTAATTGTCATGCTAAAATCAACTATATACCAGACAACTCAGACAAAATAGTTAATTTATTTAAATTCCACAGACTTTTTAATCGCGTTGCATATACAACAAATTGTACACATTTGAATACAAAGACACTCAGCAGTAGCCTTTTGTTGCATAATTGCCGAAAAAGCGCCTAAAACCCGAACTCTAACGGTCAGTAAGCATTTCGAATGTGGCCCACAGCCAAAGTATCCAAGCGAAAACGAAAGCACAGACTGAAAGAGGTAAGAGCCTGAATTTTTCCTGTTTTGTGTAGCACATATTGGCCACACTCTGGCTCTGCCTGCTGCCATCTATTTACTTTGTTTTAAATTTATTTTGTATGCCACAAAGCATTGATATGGAATTTGTTGAAATTTTATTACAATGCATTGCATTGGACAAAAGCAGCGGACAGGTTTTTGGGGTACGGCGTTGAGTGTTCTTAAAAATGAAACAGTTCAGGTCTTTGTTAAGAGTTTTGTATAGCAATTTATTAAGTGTAAAACAAAAGCTTACTCTATCGACCCATATATTGTGGCCGTTAATCCCGCAAGCTCATAAATCTTTAATTATGCAGACAGCCAAAATTTGCACTGAGATGCAAATCAATGTGATTATTTATGGCCAGGTAGGCGAAGGCTTTAAAAATTTATTACACAATATTGATTTAAATTGCCAGCTAAGTAGTTGAGAAAACCAAATCAAATAGCTCTTAAATAAAGTAACTCTTAAATTCTTCAAAATTAAATGAGCTGCGAAGACATAAATATTTGCTACCAAGATTTTCAGAAATTGAATTAAGATGGTTTTCTTTTAGAAAAGTGCAGTGGAATGTCAAAGCGATCAGAGTCAGGAAATGAATTTGGATCCTAAATATTAAAAACTATCCAGTTATTACGAGACGCGAATTATATCTTGCAAGTGTGTGAGATGAAATGGCTGCAAGATCGAGAGCAAACTAACTTCTATCTTTTAAAAATCGGTTAACACCGTGTGGTAGCTCTGGTGGTGTTAAATCTTAAAACCATTGTACAAGCCCCACAACAGCTTTTAATAAGTTTTCCCCATTCAAACTTTTCCGGGCATTTTCACCCACTTGCATATTTTCTTTCATAGTGCGCGCTTTCTTTCCTAATCGTTGGTCTATATCAAGTTTCTAAGTTAAGATGTCGGGCTGTCAAGTGATTTATAGTTACATACAGATACTCTGAGGAAAAATAATCTGATTTTTTTAATATTTTCACATTGACTTAAATATTTTTTTGGTCAAATTGAGCTTCGTATATCTTGAGTTATTCAATTAAATTTAAAATTAGTAAATAATTTTTTTTTTTATTTTACCCACCTTAAAATTACAAATTGAAAATAGTATAATAGTAATTTTTTTTTTATTCTCTGTACCTGAGATAAACAGGGTATATTAAGTTTGTGCAAAAGTGTCCGTCTGTCCGTCCGTCTGTCTGTCTGTCCGTCTGTCTGAATGAACAAACAGATCTCAGAGATGGTAACAGATAGAGGTTTGACATGTATGGAATATATGTTTCTTATACTTTCAGGCAGATCAAGTTTATTTTCAATTTTGGCCACCCCCCCTCCCGGCCACGCAATATCGAAAACACGTCATATATCCCATAGTTTTATGGATAGAAGATTTGAACCTTCTGGACATATTTAGTATTCGGGATTCTTTATCGATCCGCTGAAGGAATTTTAAAGAATGAACGATATTCGAGTTATAGGGAAAACAAAAAGTTATGGGCAGCACCGGTCGCAACGGTCACAGATAAAGAGAGTGTTCTAGTGTAGTTCTAGTGAGAAAACTTTTTGGTTTTTAATGAAAACGTGCTTATCATTGGCATACATTTATTTTGTATACTTTTACACAATTCTACTAAGTATGATCGAAATCGGATGACTATAGCATATAGCTCCCATAGGAACGATCGGTCGAAAAACTAGTTCGAGTGAGGAACATTTTTTTTGTTTTTAATGAAAACGTCCTTTTTATTGGCATATTTTATATACTTTAACAAATTTCTACATAGTTTTATAAAAATCGGATGACTATAGCATATAGCTGCAGTATGAATAATCGGTCGAAAAGGAAGTTCTAGTGAGAAAAACTTTTAGTTTTAAATGGGATCGCCTTCAAATTTCGTAATTCACAGTGTATTATGCTTTTCCATGATTTCACCAAGTTTGGTGGAGATCAGACATCTTTATAGTATAGATGCGAAAAGTAAGGTCCAAAAAGTAGTCTTAGTTAGAAAAACTTTTTTGTGTTCACTGGAAGCTGCAAGGGTAGAGCCGAAGTTACCTTTCCCCTATTTATTGACTTCAAACGGTCAGGGTACAATGACCTCAAAAAATCGATTGTAGCTTGGCTTTTGTGTGGTAGAGCGCCATCTTGTTGAAACCAGTAATGGACCATACGCTTTCGACGAACAATTGGCATCAACAAATTGGTTATCATATCGCGATAACGCTCCTGATCGACGGCAACCGTTTGGCCCAATGAACATTTAAGCACAAACGCCGCATCAAACACTGACTTTTTCATCGTGAAGAGGTACTACTTGAATCGTATTGAATTTCGTATTTTTACCCATCCTTTCAACGTGAAATGAGTTTCATATTTCATGCACGTTGAGTTTTCACAATTGACTTCTTTTTTTTAATGTAAATTCAACAATCTGAGAGCGTTTGCGTGGCGTGTATTGTTCCATGATAAAAATTTTCTTGAATTGCCGCTTCAAACCCGCTATGTAGTAAGTCGATCTCGCATCGCTGTCAAACGTTATAGTATTGCCAGATAGGTTCGTCGAATATGGCCAACCCGTATATTCTTTTAGCTTTAGGGTTATTAAAGGTTTTATAACTATTATACAAATTTGTTTTTAAAATTTCCGACTGGTTCTAACACTATTGCTGTAGAGTGATGGTAGATTTCTGTCCCACATAAATATCTTGTTGGTGTTTGGTTAATTTATAGCTCTTAGCTTTTTCTAGCCTTCTTTGATTCAATACAGAAACCTGATTTCAAGAACATGGAACTAGCTTCAGAATTGTATGGGCTTAAGCCAAGAAAATTTTGTATTTGATTGATGAACTTTTATTTGGTTTCGAGGATGTAGCATTTATTTTGACTTCAACCTTCATATTGCTAAATTAACCAGGACTTCTTGTGTTTAACACTTGTGCGTTTTGAAATGTCGGCAATGGTATTATCGATGGAGCTGCAGTCAATTTTGAACTTAAGTCGCCTAAAAACAAACACTGTCCACACTCGCAATTCAAATTAATTTTACTTAATTTTCTGTTATTTATGGTTTTATTGTGTGTGAAGTATCCGACAACGAGATGTTTTATGATCTTTAACTTTGGTTGAGTTTGGCTGACAGAGGAAGTGTGGCAGCTTTCCATTTAGAAAGGAAAAACTCAACTGAAACTTCCTGCGCATGCGCAAGCGCATGCAAAGCGAGTGGAAGGCAATTGGCTTTGGCTCAACTGATCAGCTGGGCTCTGTGTTTCATAATCAAAAGAAACGGCGCAACAATTGGGCTTCGCTTCGAGGTTCAACGCTACGCCCTCTCATTGATTTGTGCAGTCGATTAAAAAGCAAACTGAAATTGAAAACTGTGAATACACAAACTGACCAATGATTTATATATATTTCCGCCCGGCGATGGCGTGTGTTTAATTACAAACCGCACCCAGCGAAACAAAAGACTTAGGCAACGAACTTGTTAGCTGATTAGACTACAGCAATATTATTTGCAATTTTCATTAAGGGTGGATTCAAAATTAATTTGCCAAACAAAGAAATGAAAAAAAGTCCAAAAGCAGCGGCAACTCTAGACAATCCGTTCGTTGGTTTTTTTTGATTTTTTTGAACAAAATGTGGTTTCTGCTGTCTGGCGGTTCCACATGCTTGCTTGGCTTCAGTTTTATGGAGCAGCCACCTGTACCTGTACCCTGTACATGTCATCGAACGTACACGCAAACGGCAAACGGCTTGACTTTCGTGGCACGCAGTTGGCGTTCACTTGTTACTCTGGCTATGACTGGCAATATGACACTTGTGGCATATGATTTTGATCAAATATGCAACTTTTCAAAATGTTAATTGGCAGCCAACTTTCAAAAAAAATGTGTGAAATACCCTTGCATACTTGCACATATGTAACTAGTATGAATCCTTTTAGGTGGCTGTTCCCCCTAGCAACAGCAATAATAAAGCAATAGAAACAACGACAAACTGCACACCGAATGTGGGTCAAGCCAACAGAATGGTTGCATAACAGAGAGACACACTCACTAAGCCACCGCCATGTATTTCAAATCTTGCCACAAAAAACTGGACCATGCGACGTCAACGACAGAGCTTTGTGTTGCAAGGCCCCTTGCCAAGAGTGCATTTAAAATGCAGAGAACCACGCCCACTTCAAAATCGATCACTTTCGCTTGCAATGCAATGTCCGCGCTTCGTGTGTCGCATTCACAATACCCGCAAAGTAACCAAACGACGAGCATTAAGAGAAGCCTATGCTGTGGTGCCTTTGTGGTCGATAGCGGTGGCTCTAGCTACGAGTACTATTTGAACCATGTGAATGGGGTGTGCAACCGCGATTGCAACGCGTGATTTACTCCATAAATATAAAATGATTTTGATGTCGTAAAATGGTTTGAGGGGATTTTTCAATGATTGGATTATGTTTATTGTTGTGCTACATGGGAGTAGTTTGTTTTTTGTCACTGTTTTGCAGTCGTTTTTTTTTTTAAGTTAGCAAATATAAGTGGACACAAAGGTTATTCATGCATATAGGAATTAATATTGACTGATTAGGTATGAATTCCTGAGTCCTGAGCTAGTTCAGCAATAAGATATTACGGGAGTGTACACAAGGGCGCATCAGGTCACTATGTGCCCAAAGCAGACTCAATTGGTAATCATGGCTTTCCAAAATGCATGAAACTAGAATGTGTCTACATAAGTTTGTCCAAAAATTCTGAAAAAAAAACAAGTAATAAAGTCGGTCAAGCCCGACTATATACCCTATATATCCTTAGATGCCACACGAAGTGTTAAGTAGTGTGAAGTGCTGCCCATCGCCTTTAACTCTTGTGGAAGATAAAACGTTTTTTCCAAATTGTAAAATAGACTTGATCTGTCTTCAGTATAAAAAGTTTAGGTTTCATACATATCGACTCTCTCTTACAATCTCTGAGATCTGTGCCAAAAATTAACTGTGTACCTTGGGAGTATTCAAATTCCTAATTCAAGCCAATATTGTCTTGAATACAAATAAGACTTACAATCAGACAAGCAAACCTCCTAAATATAGGGAGGACTTCTCTCCGGAGATGGAATCTCCAAAATTTTTGGGTTAAGGTTCAGAGAAAGGCTTAATCGAATCTACGTTTAGGTTAAATTAGTTGGCTTATTCAAAAAACAGTGTTAAATCAGTGTTTAAATCATAAAATGTTCCACAAAAAGTGTACCTTAAGGCTCAGTAAAGATCAGATATGAACTCATGGACAATATGAACGAAGAATAAACTGGCAGTGAAATTCCAGCGGCTATGAAGATTTAAGTTCAAGTGAGAATGTTGCATCTTCACAGATGTGAAAAGGTGAAAGGGCCGTTGGATTGTGGACGTGTGAAGCTATTCCATTATTTCGAAAACTTATCAACAGACTTACAAAATAATAGACTAATCAAAAACACCCAAAATTTCCTCCTTAATTTTAGCTCTCTTTGATGAAGTAGGACAGGTTCTATTTGCTAAGAGTTTCTCTTTAGAAAACTTTGTCAACCGACTGTTTAGAGCAGGCATGCCAAAAAAAAAGGCATAGGGCAGAGCACTCACCCATACTCACAAAGAAAATCACATTGACATTGGGTAAGGCAACAACAAAATCACACAAAATTGTGTTGGTCAGCTTGCTTACGCCATTTGCATACGGCTGGGCATCGCTGAAAGAGCTTAAGACTGATCCAAGTTTTCTAATTTGTAAAGGGTGATTTTTTAGCAGCTTTCGGATTTGATTAAAAAAATACGTAATATTCAGAAAAATGTATGAAATCTTTTTTTTCAGTCAATAGAACAATCTATATAATTTAATGATTAAAGATGATTTCATGTAAATGTTGAACAATTTTGGAACATCTAGGTCTTATTTTGGGAATGTCGCTGTCTCATTTTGATAACACATTGGGTTCAATTTTCGAACAATTTTTGTACATTTTTGTAAACCTTTTGGTTATACATTGTGACTGATTTTAAGACATTTATTATATATTCAAACTAGCAAGTTTAAGCCGGCTATAGGTAATGTCATGTTTTCACATAACATAAATAGTCAAGCACAACACCACAAAGGCGTCCGGTCAACTGAACAGAAAGTTTAAGAACCTCCCGGTTATATCATTAGAGCAGAGGCAGAGGGTTCCTCATGCCAGCAATGCTATAACTGCTTGGGAATTTCAAAGTAGCATAAGTGCAAAACCAACACCAGAACACCAATCGTTCATGATTTCCGAACAACTGTTCGGTTTTTAAACTGACGCGCCTGTTTGTTGTAATGTAGTGTGACCAGAGCTGGTGATTTGACGTGAACGTCGGACTTGCTTTGTGAACAAAAATTCATGAACGAAATGGTTTAAAAAGGAGTCTGCTTGGGCTACATTTTTGAGCGCAGTTTTTTTCTTAGTGCAGGCATAAACTTTTGACTCAAGAATGCCCCATAAATCCTAAATAGGACTTAAGTCCGGTCTTATTGCCGGCCACTTCATCAGCGGTATATTGTGTGTCTCAAAAAAAGCACATTGTTCTCCGCGCAACGTGAATCGGAGAATTGTCCTGCTGAAAGGTCCACACATCATATCATAAGAGATCCACCGCCATTTCCGTTTGTAGCAAGTTTCCCGTGGATGAAGCGGATCCCTCCAATATTTGTGATGGCCGTCTGGACCGTCCAAATTTAATTTTTTTCATCACTGAAAATTATATACTCTTGTTTTCATAAAAAGCCACGCGCAAGACGTTGGTTGCGAGGTTTACCAACTTTGTTTTGATATGTGAGTTTCAAATTTTCTTACAAAATTTGGCCCACACGTTGCCTGGTAACTGTTAATCCGAGTTCCGCTTTAATTTTCATACAGCTCATCATTTCTTGAGTTGCTAACTGCCGCATGTGCGGTTTTGACCGATTGTTGATGGTTGGTAGTGGACCGTTTTTGGTATTTACCTTTTGGAACTTGAAATGGTATTTCGGCATCGACTCATTAATTAATCAATTTTACCAGTTTTCCTGCGGGCTTTGTTCATTCTCTTGATCCTTCACTTCTCTTCCTTAAACAATTCAGTAACACGAGGCATTTCCAACCATAAATCAAATACTTGTTTGTTATTGCTTGGTTTTACTGTCTTTAATAAGTGCTTACTTACTTAAATATTGTTTTGGTCAATGATTCTGATAAGATGGTTAACACTGCAACACTCGAAACATAAATAAAGCACTTTGCACATATATCCATTTTCTATGAAGAGCGCGACTTCGATCTCTTATCAAAGTAAACGGTACCACAAAGGGGGTCCAAAGAAGACGTGCACTTTTTGTAACTGAGCATAACCATAAGAGATAAGAACTGCATAACAAAACAAACAAGCAGTTGTTGCTCTTTAAGCAATATCGAAAATTTTTTTTGCACATATACCAATTTATCTTAAGTATTTTTAAGGTCCTATATTGAAGGATATGTGTCTTTCATTGCTGATGATGGTTTCTCTTCGTTTTTGAATCTATAATTCTTCAATGGATGAATTGTTTTCCTTAATTTTACAGTTTGAACACACCAATCTAGCCCACAGCTTTATCCTTAACAAAACCAGTATAAGTGGATTTTAAAGACGATATGTGGATTTAAAAGTGTTCAAAAATCTACAAGGGTATCCTAACTTCTCTAGACCGAATTAAGTTTCCCTTATGTGTTCTGTGGTTCATTTCATTATTAAAGAATTGGAAAATATTCGAGAATACAATACCTTCGGTCAGTTATCAATGTAAACAAAAGATGGTGCCCTTCAAGAATAGCTAGATCCTACACCCCAGGCGTATTTTCCCATGCTTGCTTGGGAGCAATCATGTCAAGGCTATGTTGGGCGATCTACTTAGCATGCATCGTGGAGATGGCACGCTTCACAAATTGTGTAATTAACACTCATACGAGTCGCCTAGTCCCAACTATGTGTGCTGCATTGACCGAGTCAGCCGGCTCAGCCACCGCCGTCTAAGTCTAACTGAGTGATATACTGCGGTTGTGTACAATGAAAGCTAATCACGTGCCGACGGCAATTGGCCATGCCAAAGCCTAGAGTTTGCCATCAACATGGATGACATTTGTATTAGGCAGCAGCCCCACAGGTTTTTTTTTTGTTCAGTTTGCCATTGTTTTGCACTTTCTGCTCCACTAAACAAAATATGTATGTACGTCTGTTTGTATGCAAGTATAAAGCTATGAACGTAGCTCAAGATAGAGCTTAACTTGGCTGGGTCGTTATGCAATGTTCAGTAATTCGGCCATAAGCCTGATTGGCTTTTTGCTTGTCGCTGGCTTTCGTTAGTGTTTTTTGCTGCTCTAGTTGCTGTTCAGAAAAATAAGCGCAGCGCATTACGCGATTTTTATTGATATATACTTACATACTTAGCGAAATGCATATACAAATGGCGAGGCAAATTTTATGTGGCTTCCACTTTTGACTGTTCAACTCGCACTCCAAGTGCTTCCTAACCCATAAACACCGTTTTACGGCTCTCCGCATGGTACTTAAAACCAAAATGCTGGCAGAGATCAAAATTCGTAGATAAATAGGCATAATGTGGCTTGGACAACAAGTGGTTGAGGATGAACCGCATGACGCATTTATGATCAATTTATTTAAATGCCAAATTGCTTGACTGATGTTAAATGTTTAAAGTCCCATAAAAACGTCTATATTCAATTTGTTGAATATTTATAAATTTTATTATCCCAGACCCCAGCTTGTGTTTGTTTTGTCGGCGCGCAGCTTAGCCGAAGCTGTGGCTTTTAATGTGACTGGTTTTGTTTACATTGATTAAGCATTTTTCGGTTTGCAAGGTGTTAATTTATTTAAGACAAACATTTATTTAATGTTATTTTATATATTGACGCGTCGCTGCGTTATATTTCATTTGTGCATATCAGCTGGCTTGGACACGCGGCATTTCAACACTGCCTCCGACTTATTTGAGGCCATAAAATGGGCTAACCGTCAAATAGCATCGCCAAACGTAGATAAATGGCGCGAAATGTTACTCTAATTGCCACCTCATTTGGCCGGACGGTTGTACGATATAGTTGAAAATTTGATTTATGCCAATAATAATGAGCAAAAATGGGTTTAGATTGATAGGTTCGCAAGACGAAAACCTGAACAATCCAAAAAGAAGTTTACCAAAATTGTTCATTTCTGAACCATTTTTTACACTGAGAAAAGCTTAAAGTACCTACGATGACAATAAAAAGAAAAGTTTTAAAAAGTCAATATCCCGGAAAATGTACCTACTATTTAACCGTTTTAGAATATATGTATATATTTGGCACCGTTTTGTAAGGTCCGAAAAATATTGAACTAAGCCCGTTTTACTGTTAAAATAAGAATTTGGGTAATTGTCTAGAACAAGGACCAGTGCTCAAAAAACTCCAAAAACTACTTTTAAGTTAGACCTTCGAGACTTTATATATATCATGTAAGGCCCAATATCTATCTGTTCTGAAAAGATCAATAAACGGTCAAAACACCGGTTATATACGAATCAATTTTGCTTGCGCGAGAGAGGGGGGTCTTGCAATGTCAGTTATCGCGAGCGGCCGCATGCGCGCATGCGTTTGTGTGTATGTGTGAGTGTGCGTGTATGTAAAGGAAAACACACGAAATCAAGGGAATAGGGTATTTTGTAGTCGGGGCACTCGACTACAGCTATCTTACTGTTTTTTCTGTGTAGATATAACTCTTTCTCGATTCTGTTCTAAAACTCGTTGGGACACACAAGCCAGCAATTGAACGTATCCTTCCGTTCCTTGTATTTGTAACGAAATTTTCGGATCAGGCAGCAGTGGATATTCCCACCCCCCTAAAAATTGGTATCAATATCAATTTGATACTCGTTGTCTCAAATTGAAACTAAAATCAGTATTTTTTTTTTGTATCAAATTAATCCTAGAGAGTATCAAAATGATCTTTTGGTTATTAATTTGATACGCAAAGGTATCACTTTGAAACAAACTCAATTGTATGAAAGTTCGAATATTCAAAATGTCATGCTCGTATGTGAAACGATGACAGCTGAGCTGGCAGACCAGTAGGCGTTTGAAGATTGACATTAACAATTTTGATTTTAGTGCAAACACTGCGGTAATTTGCTTAAAGTAAAAGCTTTGTAAAACAATCCCCCAGACTACGTGTTGCAGACTAAATTAATGTATTTCAATATAAAGCACAAGCTATATATTTACAAGGTGAGCAGCTAAACATATACACATCGTTCCTTGCACACATTTGTAAATAACTAATATAACTTTTTAGAGAGGACGTACTCCACGCTATTTCTGCACTATCCACGATGAGAGAATCAAAGTCAGCTCCAGTTAAGGCGTGGTTCGCATACGCTGCGATACCAAATCCATTATTAAAGAAAGTTCTCGTGCTGGGATGACCATTGCATCATAACTGGGGCAGTCCGTCAATATGTCAATAAGGTTCGCATGTTGTACTTCCTTACTGTGACTTCTGTATTTGAATAACATCCGCGTTAAAATATGAAAGTACAATGTTTCCCATAGTCATAAAATACGTTTTGTAGGAATACAAAATAAAATAAATCAGTCTTTAAATGTATATGTTTTAGTTATAATGGCAGTTTGCTGATAACTGAATTGGTACTTAAACTTGATAAGAATAAATGTTAAATTGAGGAAAGCTAGTATCAAAATGATACCAAAAGTTTGACAGTCAAAAAATCAAAATGATAATTCTTAGAATCAAATTGATACTACAAAATTAATACAAAATAGTGTCAGCCTGATACTAGCTAGTATCCATTTGATATTTTCGAAATATCATTTTAATACTTTCGAAAATATCAACTGGAGTATTAAAGAGAATTCGATACTCAATAGTTTCAAATTGATGACTAAATAGTGTCATTTTCATGAATAAATTTTTTGGTTGTATTGTTCTACATGTTCATAAGCAATGCTTAGAGTAAATGGTGGTTCGAATATGTTTGATTTAACTTTTATGTCAATCATATTCGTATAGTTCGAGCAATTGAAGTTTATGATAAGTTTTTTATAAGCTCTCAGTTCCAACGGACCTTTCACAAGTGTTTTTATAGCCACATTGCCTGTTCTTTTTCCATTGTCGAACAACATTGCTAATAAAATCTTTTTCGAGAGAGCGTAGTACGCGTTTTCTGTGACAACATTATTCACAATTTTTCACAATCCATATTTCGAGTACAAGGTATGAATTTATAATATAATACACTACCGTACAGCACAGAGTTGTAAAACTTAATATTAAAGTACATTGGCGTCTACACTTTGATTATTTAGCATGCCAGAATTTTTTAATTTTTAGGTGGCTTATTGGATGACACATATAACATAATCCTAGTAGGCAAAAAGAAATGTGCACAACATTAAAAATTTAAAAATATGCAAAATCCGAGGTCTATTAATAATCTACTGGCCTTGGTAAGCCAGTGAGAATGTGCAACTGGCCCTGGCTTAGTGATAGACAAATCTGCCGAAGTTTTAATACATTTAAAACAGAAAATTCCTATGGCAGCTACAAGAAGTACCTATCCTATAGCTAAAAAATGACTCTGTGCAAAATTTCAGCTCGATAGCTTCAAAACTGAGGAAGTAGTTCGCGTAGAAATATGAAAATATCTTCATCGATATTTTCGCCGGCTCGAACTTGATTTTAATGGTTAAGGCCCATAGTACCAGAATCGTGATGAGCCCATGGAGGTTTTTTCGGCCCCCTACAATTTGACCCACCCTAACATACATACATACATACATCCCCACTTCCTTAATACATCGTGAATAAAATGTGTAACAAGAAGGAAACACTTGCCAAAAGACATTATATCACGAAATGAACCAGTCAATTGGCCATCAAGCTGTCTCCACCAGACTGTTACCTTGTCAAGAGGTCATATTTTTATGTTTTTTCCTTTAACTAAAGCAAATCTGCGATTCATTCACGCCCAATTATAATAATGGCTAAGAAACACAAAAACAAAATTCGAAAACAAAACCAAACCAACACAATGGCATGATGTCCTATGCTTGGTAAAAGTGAATGTAAATTTGGTTTGGCGAAAGAGCGGTACTAACCAAAAGGCAAACATTTTGGTTTCGTGTCTGGTCAAAAGTGCAACAAAAACGGCATTACTCTAGCTTATTATTGTTTGTTAAGTCCTCACTTAACAATTAACGTGTCGTATAATACACGGCTGAAGGCAGCAATTTGTGGTTATGCGTGTGGGTAGGTCGACAAGTAACGGAGCAGCGGCAGCAGTCAAGAGTCTACTTGGCTCTACAATTGTAATTATGCAAAGTTTTCAAAGTTTTAATAGATCTGCTGACTACAAATTTGTGCAGACTAAAGTCTGTGAATGACTTTAATGTGTGTTGCAAGTCAGTTAAATTTATTACATTGTGAATAGTACTCACACACACACTCACACACACATAAATCAGGAGCATAAACGAATGCACTCGATCGCACCATTGCCTTGGGATACCTAGTTCGCACTGCGCTCAAGTTCCAATGACTTTGATTGCAACGAATTGATTTCGATTAAATTCAAATTTACCCTCAATTGTTTGTCGTAATCATTTTCTTGGTCTTTTTTTTTGTTTCCTCATGAATTTTGAGGTCAGCGTGTTATTTTGGGTGCAGTTATATCTTTTTTTTTTTTTTTTGCATAAACAAATTGTCACCAGTTCGAAATGTGGCTGCTTAAGTCAGTCGATGGTAATTTCAGATTACTTTTACGATTTGGCCATTAATTTTGGGGTATTATGCAAGAGCTGTATGTACCGTTCTTTCTCCAATCTCCGAATTGAAATTCCCAACGCGAAGCAGACACTTGAAATGAGAAAAACAACGTTTTTAATGTAACAATTTGGTGTATCACGATAACACAAAATAACCAACATTAGCTTCAGATATTTGTGGTGAAGACCATTGTTATTGAACAGTATAAAACTTTTTATTATCTGTATTTGAGTGGAGATTGAAAATAAGCAACGGTAAGCAAAGGCTTAAAATCTTGTAATTAAAGTCAGATTGAAAAATTAATGGCTTCTTAAACAAGAATACTTCGAATGCCAAGTGACTAACTTTTGAAATAAAAGAACTGTAACTGTGTTCCTCACACAGCTCAGAACATTTTTAAGAGGGGCGCATTCTTTAGAATTACAATCGGTTTTCTTAAAGCATGTGCCAAATAGTTAAATTTAGAAATAAATTTTAGGACAATCAATTGATTCCTTACGACAAATTTTTCGAGTTTCCTAATGATGTTTTATTTATAATGGGATATTTTGTTGCGATCGTTCCCAGTTATACTCAGTCTGAGGATCTTTAGTTAATATATGTTCAACAAGTAAGGGAGCTGTAGTCGAGTGCCCCGGCTACAAAATACCCTGTTCCCTTGACTTTTTGTGTTTTCATACACATACAAAAAAAAGGGTCCGCAATGAAGTTTTCCGAGTCTAATCTGACTCTTTTCTGATCCCAATGAAGCATATTAAAACCTTATAAAAGACTGATTGAAGTTACTTTTCTAGGCACTTGAAGAAAAACACCCAACCAAAACAAAATTTTCGATTACCTGCCTACTTCAACTCCGAAAATGCTAAGACATAAGAGCTTTTTATGAGCTCGTGCTTAAAGAGCACTGAATATGCTCCGAAAACCCTCAAATATTTGTGTTTACCCCAAAAACGCTCTTAAGTTCGCCTCTTTTCAGACACATAATTTGGAGAGCTCCGAACTTTGCTTGCTGGGAATATTCATCTTTAAACTGAATACAAGTTTCGAATGTAAATTGGTACAAGGTACACATTCTACCAAAGCGAGCATTCTTGATTTAGAAGACTTAAATAGGACTTTCTGTACCTAAAAAAAGTAGCCTAAAACCCTGTCAAAATACATAAACTAACAATTTAGGCTTTACTAAGCCAAGTCTATGTCAAATATTTGATCAAGTTTGGCATAACTATGTGAAGGTGCATACGATTAACAGACATGTTTTTATTGACTAACAACCCCCTCGGGGAACACCAACAACACAATAGACCCCGATTTATATGCTGGTGGCATTTTCGTTGCATCGATAAGGTCAACCAGCGGCAACCAATCCTCTCAGACAAGTGTCATCTCCAAGTGCAAATAAAAACCGTGAGGAGACTACGTGCAAGCGACTTGGTTTGACCTCTTTCGGCTGTCGCTTGGCATTTAGCGACAACAAAACCTAACGGTCGACCACAAGCAGGTGGCACACGAATTTTCTACTTCACAAGTTCAACTATGTTGACAATGAATCTTCTTTTTTTATTATTTTATACTAATAAGCATTTATTCATTTCCTTTCTTTGCAGGATTCACGAGAGCACAAAGTAAGCGCGCCTCACGTATCACCAGCTCCCGCAGTTTTGGCACCAATGTCAAGCCGACCAGCTCGAATGGTCTGAGCTTCGACTGTCCCGAGGAGTTCGGTTACTATCCGCATCCCACGGACTGCACACAGTACTATGTGTGCGTTTTTGGTGGAGCGCTGCTCGAGAGTTGCACCGGCGGCTTAATGTACTCGCATGAGCTGCAGACCTGCGACTGGCCACGAAACGTGGGCTGTGAGTTAGTGGACATCTCCACCGAGCGCGGCCCTGCACGTAGCCAGGCTCCAGCGCAGGCAGCACAACATGTGCCCAGTCGTGTACGCTTTGGAGCGGCCTTTACGACACCAAAGAGCCCCACAGTACCGCCGCAGTATCATCGCTCGCCACCGCAGATAATACAGGCACAGGTACAGAATATACCGCCACCACCCGAGCTGCGCGTGCCACCCAATCCGGTGGTAACATCACGTGGGCAACCCAAGCTGCTGGACTCACAGGAGGAAATAGCCAAGGTAAGTTAAGGATTATTAACAGAACACTCAATATCTCGCATGCAGTATACTCATAAGCCCGATATATGCGAGCCATACTGTCTGATCTTTTCTTAGAGCTAATATAATATTGAGCTTAAAACACCCCACAGGGCCAAGCTGAGCCTCTCTCAAACTCTTGGCTGGTGTGCTTATAATTTTCGCACAAGGTGAAAGGAACCTACAGTTTAACGCAGAGTTCAAAAGGCAAAGTTTAAGAATCTTTATTTTGAGAAGTTTAATAAGCTTTTTTGAGAATCTTGAGAAGCTTTTTGATGGCTTCCAAGCTGGTGCCAATAGCTGATGAAGGTGGACCGGTTGTGTAAAAATTGTGCCTACGATTAATGGTCACTCTATCCTCTACGTTTCCCTTTATAAACATTTATTAATTTATAATTTTTGTGTGGGATTCGAAGTCGAACTTCTTAAATCCTTGTGGTTAAGTAGAGCTAGAACAGTTGATCTCAAAATCATAATCACGATCTGCTTGAGAATTCTTACCCTGAATATAATATATAACTTTAACTGTCATGGACGTCGCAATACTTAACTTTCAGTACCAATATGTTTCTTTTTAAAAATTCACTTTCTTTATTTCAAATTCTTTCCATAATACTGCTTACATAGCCATTTCGAAATGAACTATCTGAGTATTCTCCTCAATCCCAATCGCACATTTAAAACTTATTAAGTTTTGATCGAAAGAGTTCGCCGATCCTACAACTCAAAGAAACTGTATTTTATTCATTCGAGACAGAAGTATGGTTTATGTGTATGGTGCCCTCAATATAAATCGCATCAACAGCGCAATGAGCACCGACTCAGCAATTCCTAACCCTTCTTCTTTGTGGTCTTAATCGTAGACTTATTCTAATAGAGTTCTTGTAATATATCTTTACCTAATCCTAGAGCAATGCTTAGTGCTTTTTTAACGTAAACTTTTTCTAGGTGATTTTGCCCCTCGGAGTTAGGTTTTATTGCCAAGGAGGGCAACAAGAAATTCTCTGCGTCTTAGCATGTACCAAAGTTGCATGTACCATTTCCTGTTGTTTTTGCTGACTTTAAGAGTCTCTATGCTACTTTCATATACTAAAAACTCGTATTTTAAATCACTGAGCCAGTAATTGGTATCATTTACCTTTGATTTATTAGTTATTCCTGTTTAGATGAATAGATAATTGTTTTTTTTTTTGATACCGTTTACGTTTTAGTATGCGGTTTGTCATTATGCAATTGCAAAGAGTATGTTAGTCTACCCAAAAGAATGCAACGCATAGAAACTTTCTTTTCCGAAACCATAAAATATGTAATTTTTTGGTTCGGGCGACGAAAAGAATCGATCTGTCTGTCTGTTTCTAGTCAAACTAGTCTCTCACTTTTAAAGCTATTGAGCTTTAGTTCAAACTTTGCACAGAGTCTTTTGTGTACTGCATGCTACTAATATGTTGAAACCGCCCGGATCGGATGATCTGCACAGTTTGGTCAAAATCAGATGTCTAAGTCCAATGCCTGCAATAGGATCGATTGATAAAACGGGCTAAGTAAAAATCTACTTTCATGTATTTGATAGTAGAGTGCTCAAATTTAAAAGAATACACTCAGATTCTTACACTTAGCGAAAAAATAGAGAATTTCATACTTTGATCAAGAATGTTTGATGTCAGAAATTCTTGATCCAAGTATGAATTTTTAATCCCATTTTCTTGATCCAAGAGCTTTAATACTTGAACCAAGTATGAAACATTCTCAAATAAAGAATAAAGTGCCAAACGTTCTACAAATCCAAGATTACTTATTCTTGAATTAAGAGCATAGTGCACAGTCAAACACCAAGAGATACACAGAGTATATTAAGTTTGTGCAAAAGTGACCGTCCGTCTGTCAGTCTGTCCTTGTGTCCGTATGAACACACAGATCTCAGAGATGGTAAGAGATAGAGGGTTGACATGTATGGGACATATGTTTTATAGTTTTATGGATAGAAGTCCTTCTGGACATATTTAGTATTCGGGATTCTTTATCGATCCGCAGAAGAAATTTTAAAGATCGGATGAACGATATTCGAGTTATAAAAAACAAACAATTATTGGCAGCACCGTTTGCATCGGTGATGGGCAGCACTTCACAGGTACAGAGTAGGTTAAAGTCGGGCTTGACCGACTATCTTTCTTGTTTTTTACTAGCTGAATACCCGGCGTCGCCCGGGTCCGTATGATTCTTATGAGAGCGATTATATTCAAGCTAGCAAGTTAAAGTAAAATTGGCTTGTCAAGATGACACAGCAACAAAAGGCCAAGGCCGAGCCTCTCTCTCTCGCTTGTCGCTCAAAGCACGAGAAAGGCACTTTAACGCAAACTAGCATAATGGCCACGAAGGGTGGCCGTTAAAGTTTTATTCAGAAAAACTTCAAAGCCGAGGCGACGAACCCCGACCTACTCAGCGGCGTGCATTTTGGACCGTTCAATCTGTTCCTCTATTTACCCGTGCTCATGACTTTTTTGACCGTTTGGCTTATACCTCCTATTCACCTCCTATTTAAATATTCATAAGATAATTTTGTTATAATTTGTAATTATTCGGAACAGTTTTTTAAATTTCGCGGTTTTCGACCATATCATGCCCATTTCTTTAACTTAGAAACCTTCCCCGGCAGCGCGCAAATCTCGCGGTTTTTGAACCGTTTCACAGACATGAGACATAGCCAATGACACTTTCCTGATCGACATGAACATAAATTCGTGAAGATCGGTTTTGCGGTTTAGACGCCCATAAAGGACAAATATACAAACATACTTTCACTTTTATATATATGTAAAAATTTAAATTGATTTCATAGAAAATTAATTGTTAGTTGTTAATTGCAAGCTTTAGCCGGCTCGAGGAATATTCAACACCACAAAGCAACAGCAGTCTTTGCCTGTCAACTGTCATTCCTACAGCAGTCTTTCCTTGCCATCAATGCCATAACTACTTGGGAACTCCAAAGCAACATGTTAGTCTCTCTACACACTCCCTCCCATAAAAAACAACAACTTTGTGAGCGGACTCTACGGTTTTCTCTCAAATGTGCTTGCTCTCCTCTCTCACCTCACTCGCTACGCCAAAAAACACTGAACTGAGAACGAGTTCGATTTCAAGAGCAATTGTGGAAAATTCAAGAACGATTAGATTTGTTTCCTATATACTTATATCACAACAGTAATATACGTTTCAGCGAGCTCTTGCAAGTGTATTAAAGCATCGACACAGAAGAAGCTCGATTTGCTTTCTAATTATTTCTGTTTTCGTATTCAGCATTTTTTAAGCCTCAAGCAGATCGGAAGTGACTTGTTAAAGTCAATTATATCGTATTTTATTTTAATTCTTTAAAAATTCTACAGTGTGGTTCCATAAAAATATTCTCTAGCTTATGTTTCTCCCCAACTGGTGGTTCCTTAACCAATTGCTCTTTTATAGTAGTGTTCTGATATTGTGTATGGAAAATAATTTCTGGAACCACATACAAATAAATAGGGATTTTTGTTTTTCAATGACTTAATTTCATATTTTAACTCCTTCAGTTATATGCCGAAGCACAAGAAACCCTACCGCCCGTGGAAGAAGAGGAGAGCGATCGTCAGCAGCGTGTTTATCGCGGTCAACCAAGTACAGTTAGCCAGGTGCAGCGTGATCGTGATGGTATTATACATCAGGCTAGTATCAATGCGATTCCTCAAGCTGGTAAAATTGGCTCCTATGCCTTTGGCACAGCCTACAGGTAAGTGTATACGCTTCAAATGGCTCAGATATCACCTATCGTTGCTTTCTCTCAAAATTCAATCTAAATTCTTTGCAACTCATTTGATTATTACATACTTCTCTCTCTCATGTAATGCATACTGCACTATCTCTATCTGTCGACAATAACGCTTTTGATCAAAAAACATAAACAAAAACTGTACGAAAACAGCGAAAGCTTTGATA
The DNA here is from genome assembly GCA_018904265.1 of Lordiphosa collinella. Taxonomy (NCBI): domain Eukaryota; kingdom Metazoa; phylum Arthropoda; class Insecta; order Diptera; family Drosophilidae; genus Lordiphosa; species Lordiphosa collinella. Next base: position 85,915 of record JAEIFV010000798.1, read on the forward strand.
ACGACGATGACTTGACGCACAATCGACTACGTAAACGACGCGACCTCAGTAATGTGGGCACCACAGAAACGCCCAATGATTCGAATACCTCGAGCGAAGTAATGGATCAAGAGAGTGCAGGTACGGAAGAAAGTTTAAATAGCTCAAATACGGCGCAAGAGCAATATGATGATGATGACGATGAAGATGTGGAAGAGTCTACTCAAGCACAGAAGTATTCTTCAAAAATTTCACAACCCAAGGAAGACTACGAAGACCAGGAGGACGTGGCCACGGGTGAATCAAAGAGACGACCCCGTCAATTAAGGCCACAAAACTATCGTTCAGGCTATAGCTTTGGCAGCTATAATCCATATCTGACACCACCCAGCAGCCATAGTCCACATAACTATAATCAGCTTAGTCAGGGTTATCCCACATATCAGCAACAGCAGGCACACCCGGCTCCTCCGCAGAAGCCCAAGCTGTTATACACCGGCTACAATCTGTCCCTGCCGCCACCTCCTTTAGAGGATGACTTTCGACCCATAGCAGGCAACTATTATGGAGCAGCTAATGTGGGTGCCACCTCTACTCAAAGACCACCAGCTGGCGATCTACTACCCTACCTCATACAACAGCTAAAGGAGCTCAAGGAACGTCGTACTCATTTACAAGCGGAAAACTTTGCTTATTTTCATTTGGACAATCAGCCAGTGGCACCCAAACCCGCCACATCAGCACCCCAGCCGCCTGTCCAGCCCCAAAATCATGCTCAGTACAGCACCATGGGTGGTTTTTATAATAATCAACCCTATGCGAATGGCAAGTTGGTTTCTCAGTTTAGCATAGGCACTGCTCCTCCAGACGAGCCACGTAGCACCACAGAGAGTAACTATTTTCAGTATAACATCATAGCGAATCAAAAAATGAAGGGTGTCTATAGCACCGCTAGGCCAAACCAAATCGGTCATGGAGCGGCCATCAAAGTGCGCCCACCAGTTACTCCCCTAAATGTGGTGTCGGCTCCCAACTTGGCCTATAACCAACCGCATACCTTGCAGCAGATACCCTTTAGGGATTTCTCACACATACCCGTGGGTATAAGCTATGCCTCTAGCAATACCAGCATGCCGGAATCCTATCAAACGTTTACCAAATCGATAAGCTCTACGTTGAAACCTGCTTTACCTTCAACCACAACAAAGCCCAAGATTTCCAACTTTCAGTTCAACATCAATGAATTCATGAAGAATCTAAAGGCCAGCGATCTGGCAAATGTCAATCCTGTCATCAATCCTTTAATTAAATACTTTAAGCAAGTCAGCATTGATAATGAGGGAAAGGGTCCTGTGAAAAATACTTTGGTAGTAAGACGGCCCGTCAGCACTACTGCTAAACCCAGTACCACTACAACACCGCAGACTACCACCACACGGTTACTTAAGGGCTACGAAAGCTTTATCCAAGGCATTCAAAACCAGATCAACAAACAGAGCAGCACCACTCCAAGACCCTCTACCACCACCACTCGAGCACCACTGTTTAGTTCCACACTTAAAAATCTGGATTACTACGACGAAGAATACTCCACGAACGAGGAGGAGGATGAAGATGAAGAGGACATAGACATATTGCCGCCCTCCCGCATGCCTCCTTACATGCCCATGTCGGAGACCATGGCTCCACGACCACGTCCACAACTACCCACTGTAGCCCCGCCCACCACCGTCCGCTCCAATTTCCAGACCGGCTTTATAAGCGCCACCACCACACGGCGTCCTTTCCCCAACTTCTCGCAATTCAACCAAACCCACCATCAATCCCATGGCCAGGGTATACCCTCCATCATCACCTTTCCCAGCGACATATTCCAAGAACTAAAACATCGTTTACCCACGACCACCACCTCCACTCTGCGAAGCACCATTTTAACCAGTACCCGAACCACCGTAATGCCCACCACCACGCGCCAGCGTTATACAGTGCGTCCGCAGCGCACGCGGGGCCAACAAAAGTGGACTGTGACTACGCCAGCCGTGCTAGAAACTAGCACCGTACGCTCCAAAAATGAAAGCCTGGGTGGCCTACAATTAAACTCGATACATGTCAACTTAAGTGCGGAACGACACAGGTAGCTATACTTCAAACGGTCGATCCGAGAACCAAAAGAAAAACAAACCAAAAAAATGCTGTAAAAATATTCCCATTGTGCTGCTACACAAACTACACAAGAAATACGAGAATTACAACATATCTGTACATACTTTATACTACATTTACCTACATATTACTTACTACGGCGTTAACAGACCCAAATACTAAATGTGATTTTAAACAAAGAAAACGGAATGAACTTGCCAATGCTGTACAGTTTTGACTAAAACGATTTGACACTGGGTAACAAACTTGTTGGATTTTGAATCTTAAAACTATTGCTGTCGCAAAAAGGGTGTTTCAAACAATTACAAAGTATAGGGGAAGTCCACGGGGAAGGTGATAGTGGATTAGTCCCTTCGTTAGGGGACACCACTTTAAAAAACAACTGGGTGGCTCAGCAGCTAGTGTGCGCGACCGCTGAGCATGAGGTTTGATCCCGCCTCGGAACATCTAATGAAAAGTTTTTTTCTTTGAATAAACTTTACACCCGGCCACACCTCTTTGCTGTTGGCGCCAGCGAGGCAGTAATTAGCCATGAAAAGCTTCTCAAACTGCCGTTCGGATTCGGCGTTAAACTGTAGGTCCCTTTCTCTTGTGCTAAAATTAGAAGCGGACAAGCCAAGAGATTGAGAGAGGCTCGGCTTTGGTCCTTTGGGGGTGTGTCATCTTGACAAGCCAATTTTACTTTTACTTTACTTTAAAAAACAACGCACTTCTGGTGCTTACGTAAAATAGAATTCCTGAATTATCACTTTAAAAAACGAGAGCGTAAGTTTAAGTCGATCCTGCCCGTTACTCAGGGAACTAATCTCGTATAGCCTTTCCTTATGTTAGCTAACAAAGCATTAACATTAATGTGAACACTTCAACATTATGTAAGCAAAAAAGTGTCTGCCATTTCTTATCCGATCTTTATTAAAATTTCAGATTTTATAAATTCTTTGCAATTCTGTAACGTGTTTATTTGATGGCCCAAAATTAGTGAACATTGTTTAAATTTTATACACATTATGAGATAAAATAACTGTAATGGCAAATAAAACCATTGGCAGCAGCACCGAGCGGTCAGAAAATAAAAGACCAGTGATAATCGACTTCCATCCCCCAACTAATATGGTATCCAGCGCAATAAGTTTATTAGTTCCGACAAGCGACTTGCAGCGGGGACACTTGATGATCGATGATCCCTGCGTACGTCCACAGATGCTCACAACAGGCGATCGCGCCGTGGGCATGCACAAAACACAGCCATAGCCGGCTGGTGCAGCAGCGATGCCCTCGGTGTCACTATCCTTCTCGTCATTACGTAGACTCACATAAACAACGTTCGGCATGTTGCAAGTTTATGTATTCTCAGTGGGGACTTTCGATTTTAGTTGAAGGGGATATCGTTTGTATGTGCCACTATTTTCAAGGGCTGCTTGAGCTTGAATCTTATTCCCTTTGAAAGTAAGAGAAAATTAGTATTCGTTATGCTCGCGAACCTGCACATGAAATGTAGCGGAAATACGAGCGATACAAACACAGAAATGGGTAAAAACAATAACTTCCCACATAAATTTACGGAAAAGCGGAAACTTTTTTATTGAGAAGGGGCTTAAGCGGCTAATATTCGGTGTAATCATTCTGAGTATTATTGGCTGAGTAACTGAAAGTGGACAGTAAGGAAAATCGGGGAACATAGCATTTAAAACTCTCAGTTCAAAATATTTGTAACAACAATTTTAACACGTGAATCCAGAACTTTGTGTTTAGACTATAAATGTTCATAACTTCTGGTTTCAGGTATGAAATAATAAATGTTGTTTGTGGGCTCCAAGCCGAACCTTCTCTAAAATTTCAGAACTTTAAGGACCTGGTCAAAATATCATTAATCGAATGTATTACATCCAGAACCGCACTGTCTTAATTATATGGTTAGGTTAGGCTAGATCGGCTGCAGGGACTTTTTGCGGATATCTTTATGTCCATTCCTCTAATTATTCGATTCGATTTGAGTTCGATAAAGGAAGTCTAGCTACTAAACATAAAGTCTCATCCGGAGGTTCGAATAAAACCAATAGATGACTAGGGGTAAGATCAGACATATTTTTGTGTCGGACTAATAGCCTATTTCCACTGGCATCATTTCTATCATTTTCATAAAATGCCAAGAAATGAAGGAAATGATATCGTTTCTGCCATACGTTTCTCCATTTCATTTTGCCTTTCATTTCTTGTCATTTCTTTAAAATGATGCCATTCGCCCCGAGAGAATTTGGACTTTTCGACATTCTCCCAGTGTTATCAGTAATAAACATTTTTTCCAACGCTTGGCGGTAAAGTTGGGCGAAGCTGTACCCTGAAGTTTTGCTAGTGTCAAGACCATGCCCAACGACCTGATGCATCACTAAGAGCTTATCCGTCGTTAACGACAGGTAATGCATCACAGCGCAACACCACACTTACGACTGGTAATGCAAGGTCGTACCGATCGGTACGTTTTGTAGACATTCCCATACAAAGTTCATTGGGCAAACACTTGGCTGGTGGTTTGACTAGTGGAAAGTGCTCACTACGAAGAGTTAGGGGATTAGTGAATGCCGCACCGGTGCAGCCGAACTACTGGGTATTGGCATCATCAAAAGAGAAGACGAAGGAGCTCATGCGCAAGGGTGACGCGCGGCTTGAAGTCTTGGAGCGCATGGAGAAGGCAAGCGCCGAAGTTCAGAGAAGACTTCTTGTAGAGAAGACTTCAAATAGACATACCATATACTCGGTTGATGCATTTAGAATTAGGTGAAATTAACACATTTTTTCTTTATTTCAATTGTGTTGTTGAGACTTTAAATACGATGTTATGGCGCATCTTTTTAATTTTGGGGGACTATTAAAATAATTGGCGGCATTGGTGTGCTCGGGTAGTGGATGTGCATTTTCCAGTTCTACCCAAGAGCCCGAAATGACACTATTTGGGCAGGTCAAAAAATTCTGCAAAATGCAGCAAGGCGTAATAATGCTTGAGGTTCTATGGCACCGATTGTCCGATCCCTTGCCTAATCTGCGAAAGCGACCCTTTAACTGTCCAAAAGCATTTTCCACCTCTCTTCTTGCCTAGGACTGGACGTAGTTAAATGTTTTTTAGTCCCCCAGTGCCGAAACGCTGAAAGGCTATGGCTTCATTAGGCTAGCCGAAAATTTAAATGCCGAGTCCCCCAGCAGAACCACAGGCACGTCAAAGCAGCATTCATTTTAATATAAACTTCCACACAATTACAAAACTTTTAGCCGAATATAAATCAACAAAATCAGAGCATCGGCTGTTTTTGTCAACGTGGCATTGTGATGGCAACAAAATGATGTTTTGTCAATGGAAACGACAAAAATTTCAAGAAATGAAAATGATAGAAATGATGCCAGTGGAAATAGGCTATATAAAATTCTCCTTTGGATGGATATGCATGCTCTGGTGTGGCCCTATTGAATCTGCACAGGTACGGATGAGCGCTCTGTGCATCGAGCTAGACAAGTCTGCCTTGCAACCCCACAGGCTTGAAGCGCTTTCTCTTGCTGGGTTCGTTTGAGCTCGAAGTAATATTGTAATTTGAGCCTACATGTGGCAATAGACTTAACTACGTTCACTCTGAGCGGGGTAATATGTTTTGCAGTTGCCCTCGATGTCCCTGTTACTCAAATAGGGTGAAAGTCACTTGAAGCCAAGTGACTTAATCGCAGCCTGAGAACACGCTAAATAAATTGGATTTTTAATATATCACTATTCAGAAAAAAATATCTAAAAATTATTTCATAGAAAATTGTTATATGTGCAAATTTTACAAAGTGTCATATTTTTTTATTTAAAGGTGAGTACTGAGAACGTTCGGATTTTCCTTTAAGAAATTTACTCTTTTTTCGCGTGAGGGAGGCCCAAAAAAATACGCTTCGACCGCAGAATGCACAATACACACAACAGCCGAGCCAGCTCTGGTGACAATTTTCAAATTACTTTTGTGTATTTCTTTGTTTCGAAGTTTCAATCAACCAAATCAGTCAAGGAAAAATTTCATCAAGTAATTTTTTATATGAAATTTGACAGATAAAAGAAAATTCGTACGTTCTCAGTACTCAACCTTAATTAGGAACTTAACTCTAAAAGTAGTCTGGAAATATCTTAAGTACAAAAGGTGGCCCTTTAACTTTAACTTTCCAGGGCAGTAGGCATTTGTAAAAAGCTTAAATCAATTTGTTCCCTATGTTACAATAGCTTTTTTTTAGCTACTTGTAAATGATGTAAGCGCTGCCGTCATTTTGGAAGAGTATGCTCCGCCTTTATTTGTGCGCAGCTCATCATTTCATTAGCGGCTAGCGTCTTAATGTGCCTCTTGGTTTAGAACAACTTTTATATCAGCTTACACACCTATTCAATATACATTAATTGCAATTCACATTGACGATGCTGACCTCAAAACACAAATATCTTAATTTGCACATATATCAATATTTAATAAGAAGCATGACTGGTCGCTTCTTTCATACCATAGGTACCATATATTTGGAGGTGATAAGAAGTAAACACTTGTCATGATGAAGGAGAGAATAAACGTGTATACTCTCAACAAATGTATCTTTATTGGTTAATAAGATATCTCAAATATAAACATTTTGCACATATATCTATTTTGCTGAGTTATTCTTCTGAGTAAAAATCAGTTCAGATATTGCAGAGCTATGGGGATACCTGTTAGACATAGTTTTCATTGATTATATTAGCCATGAGCATCATTCGAAGTCAACATAAAATTAGTTTCCGTTATGATATAAATAATTTGATACAGAATTTTACTACTAAATATGTTAAGCCTGACTACGACCATTTAGATTGGTATAGTACTCAAGGTATTAATGACAACCCGTACTTGAAAAGATAACTTTGAAACACCCCAATTTATTTGCGATATCCAACAAAGCTCCTACTTTACAAAACAATGTTTGTTGCTTAGTGTTATTCAATGGACTGGGCTACTCTAACTTCAGTTTTTAATTGCTGTTCTAATCCTATTTCTAATTCATTCTCATGCTGCTCGCCTACTAAATTCCAATCACTTTATTATATTTTCTACTTTTTTTTTAAATTAATGCATTTTTTTCCTTTATACCATGCTCATTATGTATGTCATTACCCCAAAAAAAAAAATATTTTGTGCATATTCGTCAATGTAAATATAAACCCCACAATTACAACCATTCCTACAACAACAACTATATGTGTACAGAGTTGAGTCATCTTCACCGTCATCGGGACTTGGGGCGCCAACACCCGCTAATATCTTTGTACAGCCAACGCCACAAGCCCCATCCAATCGTAACAGCTATAATGCATCATCAAACATATATAATCATGGGGTCGGTGGCTATCAACCACAGCAGCAGCCCCTACAGCAGCAGCAACAACAACAGCAACAACAGCCAACACCATTCCGTCAACTGCAACAACAAGAGCAGCAGGCACAAAACCTACCAAATCCATATGATTCATCATATTATTCTGTTTACGACGATGATATCGATTTATACAGGGACATTGAGTACCAGCAGCAACAACAGCACCAGCAACACCAGCAGCAGCAGCATCAACCTCAGCAACAGTCCACCTATCGTCCACTGGAACTACACTCGGCTACACCCACACCATCACACAAGACGGCAAACTACAACAATCAGCCCACATTGAGCTACAGCACAGACTACGATGAGGATCTGAATGCTCAGGTGAGTCTGTGACTTGTCATTCCACTTCAAATCTTAATGTGCTATTTCCACTTCAGATTGAACAGGATAATGCCTACGATCAGCCCACGCGTACACCCCAGAGGTAAGTGATTTAAACCATTCTCCCTTTGTCCTTTCATATCATTTGTTTGGCAGAAGCTTCTCATTTGACACCCACCCGTCACCAGCTAAATAGTCTGCAGAAAAATCATTTTAAGCCACAAATCTAAAACAGTTAACTAAACTAGCAGAGCAATCTTAATCAGAAATCTCAGTTAGGTAGCATGTTGAACACACTCACTCACACACACACTCACACACAAAGAAATGAATTTCACCAAAATTGAGATCGCTTTTCATACCCACCAAAATAGCATCACGTTATTACACCAGATAAAAAGACCATAAAATTAAGAAAAAGTAAGCTACAACTTGAATTTCTAAATTTTATGGTCTCTTTTGGTTTTTGCCTGGGATAATACTCTTGCCAACACAATACACCCAACCGCAATACGTTTATCTATTAGACCGGAACAGGTGACCATACAAATAGTGGATGCTCGTGCCAAGCCCTCAACGACGGCACGTCCAGTTCTTGATGTACGTAATTACTACGACACTCTAACTACGCCGGGGCTCGACGATACTGATTACAGTTACTCCAGCTCTGCGGAATATGGATACAGTTCGCCGGCAGAGGATTATTATCAAAGTGAGCGTACGCCGTTTGAGACTAAGTCCAACAAGGATACGGATGATTACAATTTGATTGCCAATGCAGTTTCCAAATCAACGACTAAGAGTTCCACCTTGACTACAAAAGCCGTTAAGGTTACAAAATCCCCCACAAAAACCACAATCAAAACTACTACTACAACAACAACAACACCACCACCACCTACAACAACAACAACATCCTCAAGGTATTTTTCAAACACACAATTTCGCATTAGCCCTTAAACAAACTTGAGCGACACAAGTCAAGTTCTATCAGATTAGTTTAGTCGCTATTCAAATGTCTCCAGCTGAGTAGTTGTCTTGTAAGATTTCTAGTTGTAAGTCATTTTTCATTGCGAAACAAATTTGGCTTTTACATTACACACACCCACACTCAGGTTACACAATGCAACAAAATCGAATCGTATGATTGTTGCAAATGCTCTTTGATAGATTTCACTTGTGCCTTATTCATTTAGAAGCACTTTTACAATGTTATCAAACTTCTCATAAAACAAGATCATTATTTCTATTACTTTCAAGTCTTTCCAACCTGTAACAAATACTTATAGAGGCTATTAAAATAATAAAATTAATCATAATAGAACTCTTATCAAAAAACAATGATAGAGAAGAACTAATTCACTAGAACCAACCATCATCTCTCTAGCAAGAGCTTATCTCCCTAGCTAGAAGTTCAATAGTTTGAATTGTCCCATGAAAAAAGGGTCGAAAGGGTCAATTAAATGAAAATCTTATGATGTTCAAAGATAAAAATTCTTTTTTTAATTTTAAGTAAAATTAGATCAACTGAACCGCGATTTCGGTTCGATTCAGTGGTTCAGTCTTAATTTATTATAATTTTAATGAAAGTCAGTTTCCGTTTTTGCAAATAGTTCCGATCTTCCCTTAAATCTACGCGGAAAGGAATTCGCAACGAAATTTATGTTCCACACTCGTAGGTCAGTCGAAAAGTTGCCGAAATCTCATTTCTATTCAAGGATCTAGTCTTCTAGAAGAGTCGCAGAGAGCCTTTTATAAGAATAGCAATCTCCAAGGCGACTGTCAGGAGACTCTTTTCTGCGATTGTTCAATCACCCATCGCCGAAAAGAGTCTTCTGGGAATCCAACCAAACCCACTTCGCGAACCCACCCGTGTTAGCAAAGACACAAACAAATGTTTTCAGGAATCAAAATAGCTATGAATAAAAACTTTTATAAATTATTTGCGTGAGACGCAGCCCTGTTTTGTGGTTGGACCATAATCTTATACACTCACCTTCTAACTTGACTTTCGAATAAGAAAAATAAATCTCTCGAAGTTCTGGGACACCGACGGATATTTCGACCGAAGACAAAATCTCTAGAGATTTCCAGGACACCACCGACTATAATGCGTTTTAGCAGTGCAACTTTAATTATATATGTATGTGAACAGTAAGTAAAAGTGAAATGGCTTGTCAAGTTGACACAGCCCCAAAGGGCCAAAGCCGAGCTTCTCTCAATCTCTTGGCTTGTGCGCTTCTAATTTTTAGCACAAGAGAAAGGGACCTACAGTTTAACGCCGAATCCGAATGGCAGCTTGAGAAGCTTTTCATGGCTAATTACTACAAAGCTTGCGCCAACAGCAGAGAGGGGTGACCGGGTGTAACGTTTATTCAAAGAAAAAACTTTTCATTAGATGTTCCGAGGCGGGATCGAACCCACGACCTCTTGCACAGCGGTCGCGCACACTAGCCGCTGAGCCACCCGGCCACTAATATGTAAACAGTCAAATGACTAATTTTTAAATGGTCTATAATTCCAAAACAGGTACTCAATATTTATCATAAGCCACTGAACCGAAAAACCATGGAATAAACCGAACCGGTGGTTTTAACTGTCTTGAACCATTGAACCTAACTAATACTTATTCCTAAATGGTTTGTATCCCTGAAAATTATTTCTGAAGCATATTAGAAAGAGTTTTTAAGAAAGAATAATAATATTTTAAATGTGAGTGGTAAGGGAATTAATGGTGCCAGAACTAGTTTAGAGATGTGTGACCAAATCTGAAAGTAAGGCTAATAGCACTGACTCGATATTGAAAATATTTTGAATAATATGTGTTAAAATAATTGTTTAGGGTTCACATCTAGCATTCCGGAATTTAGACTTCGTCACATAAATAGAAACACTTTCAAGTAGCTCATGACAGCACGCAAGCAAAGTGTTCCTATTTATATAAAGTATTTTGACAAAATCAAAATCCCTGAGATCTGGATACAAACCTTTACTATAAAATGCAGCTTTCTTGTAGCTTTGTTTGTCACTTATGGAAAGTAAATTAAGAACAAAAACCTATTTATTTAGAAGTTTGATAACATTGAATCAGTTTTTCTCCATCCATCGATATGAAAACACTCTGCCGACTGTTTATAGCTACTATTCTCTATCTTTCTCCTTCTATGTTTTTGTCTTGTTATATGTGATTAAATACTACATTCTGGCCATATTCATTGCATGACCTTTCTCTAAATAACTTTAAGCGAAAAAAAACGCATGAGCATGTGCCTTCTTTACCAGTTGAAAACGAAACGAAATTACATATATTTGAAATCATTGGGCGTAGCCAGGGAAACCAAATTATAATCAAAACTAAACCAAATTCCTGGGTACGCGCCTGGTTTAAAGGTTGAGAACCAAAAGAGTGTAGGCTGCTGCTAGACCGATTTTCAATTAAGTTACTAACACTAATATGATGATTGATACACATCTCTTCAACAGCTCGAAAGCGCATGAATATCCAAGTTATAAGCCAAGTCTAAAAAAATTAAAGAAAACAACCACCACAACCACCACCACTACAACAACAACACAAGCACCCAGTACAAGTACAATCACACACCCACTGCCCCTACCCACAACAGCCTATAGTTCCAATCCCTTTCTCAAATCGAAACTGCAAAGTTTAGCCAAATCGTTGGTGAGCTTTGTGTCCAACATCCAAAGTCCAACCACCAGCACCACAACAGAGAGGACAGAGCACGTAGAGACCATATCCGATGAGAGTCAGCAAGTGCAGGTACACACCGAGGCCGAGTTACCCCCCAGCAGCAGTGTTCGTAGTCGTTCCTTTGAGACAAGTACTTCGCCCAGATTTTTGGATTTCATCAATGCCGCTGCCTATGGTTCGAGTCCGCGTGGCAATTTGATATATGCACCCACAGAAAAGTCCCTTCGAGCCACTTACTCAAGTGAATCTATTTCAATGGAGCAACAACAGCAACGCAAACGTATACAAAACTATGTGCAATCAGAAGTGCAGCCACAAAGTTTTAAGGCAGCCACAAATAACAACACTGCACCCATCGATTTAGTGGACAGCTCCAGCACCAACAGACCAAATAGAACATATCAGTTTAGTATACAAAGCGGTGCGCCATTTTTGGAGCCCACTTTAAGTACAACCACCACAGTAAGACCAGCCATAGTAGGACCACTCGAGGCGGAAGATTATGTGGAAATAGTGCCCACTACTTATGCTCCACCTTTGAGAATTTGGCGGAATGGTCGTCCCACAATACAACAGGCGGTGACAAAATCCAGTACCACCTCCACCACCACCACCACGGCAAAGAGCACTTCAACAGCACCGCCCACAAGTACTGAACGTGTGGTATCAGGCTCCAGCTTTACGGCCCGCGCCACTCATTTCAAGGAAGGTCTCAATCGTGTTACCGCCAATCCAGCCCTGCGTTTTGTTTCACCCTACAAAAGTCTAGAGAATCTACTGCAAGAGGAACGACAAAATCAGCATAAACCACGCTATATGAATGCTCCAGCTTCCCCACCATTTCTACAGACCACGGCCAAGCCACCCGCCAAGAGTTACTTTCAACATGCCAAAAACGCTAGCAATGATGTTCTAGCTACCATGGCGGTGGGAAATGCACGCAATTTTAGTGTCAGTGATGCCATACTCAGCACTTTTAGTCCCCAAAGGCCCACAGAGTCGTCATCCACAAGTGTTTCGAATGCTTCGCCCTTGCGTTTGCGTGGTCGTTCACGCTACACGGTCGCCACTTTGGGCAGTGCAGACAGCCTGGATGATGAGCCCACCACCTATGCGCCCAAATTTAAGCTGCTGCCTAGTAGCTTTGAGCTTAATAGTCCCGTGGTTAATCTATATCCTCGCAGGAAGGCGCAACGTGTACGTATAGTGGTCAATAATCCCAGACCCACCACGAAAGCCATACAGGAGAAGTATGAAAACTACAAGGAAAAGGAACGCACAAAGTCTCTGAAACGTAAACCGATTGAGAATGATGTTATCAATCCCGAGGCACCACATGCCGAAGCTTTGATAGCCGACCCAGCTGGTGTGGAAAACAAACAAGAGAACAGCATAGAGCTAAGTGCCAGCCGGGAAGAGTTAAGTACCAAAAGTCCACCGGTTAAGTTTCTGTACTCGAATAAATATCGCCAACAAACGGCGGAGCGCACTTTGGCCGAGAGTTTGCAGAATGCGGGCTACCTAGCCACGGGGAGTGGACGTACACAGAAATACCGTGCGTCCAATGTGCTGGAGCAGTTGCAACAGTTTCTTTCCGGCAGCGGCAGTGATAGCGATGAGAGTGGTTCACCACAATTTGTGGATGAGTTTTCGGTACCCGAGATAAAAGCAGCAGTGGATGAAATTAAACAGCTTTACATACCGACTACGACCCGTTTCCCTAGCACCTCCACACGTCCCCCCACCTATAAGTCCAAGTCCAGTTTTAGCTTTGCAAACACTGATCCTACTCCCACCCCGTCTATCATACCTAGCACCTTGAGCACCCCCTCAGACTTTAGTACCCTTAGAGCCACTCCCCCAACAACCACACCAACAACCACAACAACAACGACAACATCTACAACAACCACAACAGCTCGCGCTTCGAGGGTAAATAATGTTATCAAATCGTCAATTGCCGCTGCTGCCCAAGCCCAAGCGTCTAGTTCAGGGCCAACCGTCACCACCACCATCTCCTCTACCCATCCGTTGGGCAGTCGGGCTAACAAGTTCCCACACATCCCAGCTGCTGCTGCTGCTGCTACCGCTGCATCGGTCAAGTGCTCTGATAGCACACTGAGCACCAAATGCAACGAAATTCTCTCAAGGTACAAATACCGAATCCTACTTAACGCCCCTTAAAACCAAATCATCACTCTCCTCCTATTTCTCTCTTTATTTCTCTCGCTCTCTCTGTCTCAAGTAGAATTCACCGTAATTTCGTTATTGACCACAAAACCATAGCCTCTCCTACCCAACAACAACAACAACAACCATATCCCTACTTCCCTTAAATCCTCAACCTTCTACCTACCTATCTTCCAACACCCTGTAACAATATCTTAAGCTCTACTTTACCGTTATAAAGCTTACATGACGAAATCTTTTAGGTGAGCAAAACCAAACTATTTTGATAGGTTGGAGTTTAGGAACACTTTATATATTAGGACCAAGACTAATAAAGGGTAAATACTTTTGGGAGTTGTACACTCAAAAAAAGCAGAGCGACTCGTGCTTAAAAAGTTCTCTAGGATTTGTTGCGTTTCGCTTCAAAATTTTGTTAGGCTTTTTTTCGGTATTCTTTCAAAACGTTGTAAAACACTAAAACGGAATGAAAAAGACAGAAAATTCTTAAATAAAAAACAAAATAATTTCGTTCTTACAGTATGAATAAGTTTTTACTTTTAGCAAGTTTGCAAAAAAAAAATCAAAATCCCGAGAGAGTACATTCTCTGAGAAGGGAACTTCTAGGTTCAGGAACAACTCGAGATAATTTCGAGCATAAATCGGGACTGATCTTAACAATCCAGTGAAACAATCCTGAAAGCGAAATGGATTATTACAATCTCGGATCCGTAATTGAAAGTTAATTAATCTTGTCTCGAAATAAAAGTTAGTTCGGATGACCTAAGTCAAAGCGAAGAGCAAAAAAAACCGATAGCAAGAAAATCTGTCTCAACAATTCAGTAATGGGTCTTATGATGCCTTGGAATTCCCAAACAGCTATAGCAATACTGGCATGAGAAGTAGCTTAAGTCTATTAAAGATAGAACCGGGGGTAAAAAAGTCAGATTGGCTCTTGTGTGCATTTTTGGGGTAACATAAGATTTGAATATCGAGATTAAGTCAATCTCGGTCATTTTTGAAGCAATCCTTTTTCAAAATGAGTGCAGTTCGAATGTCGAGCTCAATTTAATCTTGGGCAAACTAGCACCAAGCCGATTTCAAGATCAAATCAAGTACGAATTTCAAGCTAAAGGGCTAAAGTCAATCCTGTGTGTGATTGTATAAAGCCTACATCGAGCTAAAATCAAGACAAGAATTCCGGGATAGAAAATCCGAGCTGAACTCAATTCTGCTCGTACTTGGATTGAGAAAATCCGAGATTGGCAGACTTCTGCCATCGTTTGGAATTGATTTAATCTCGGATATCTGGAATTTTTTCTGTGAAGAAGTCATTTCACAATTATATTTGGAAAAGTTTGATTTATCCAGTACCTAAAATAAAAGAACTGGTCATAGGATTTCTTGGGCATGAAATTTGAGTTTGGGAGCAGACCAATATCAGAAAATCCACCCTAAGCAGCGAGGCTCGATTCGATCTGCGTGAGTATTGGTTTTGTCGTCTGCTTGTGCGCCAAGCTGGCGCCGGTACTGAATGCATTTTGATTTTATAGTTCAACTTTAACAACTTTTATACGAAAACGAAACATTCCCAAAGTTATAACTTTCAAATCGTTTTGCAAAATGTAACACCCAATATTATCGCCTCTAGGACGGTAATCAACTGATATAATCGGTTTTGATTTAACTGCTCTTCTTAATAGCATTTACCTATGGAGGTGTTTCTTTGATTTAGCTTTTTACAGCCGTTACCTTTACTGCGAATATAGTCAGTTATATAGTGAGTTCATAGTTAAAGAATAGTTTATAGGAATAAACGATATGATCAGATTGTCCCGAATATCCTAACCCAAATCTAAATTTTGAATTGAATCAAGCACTTTCTTGAAGTTTATTTTGCATCCCGCAGGATTTACATCAAGTCTCAAAATTGTATAGTCTTGAAAAATAAGTATTATAAGCTAGTATGGGGAATAGGTATAAATTTTAATGCATTAATCAAGGCTAAACAAACTTCGGAACAATAAAAGTTAGTTTTGCCTTCTTGTTTCTAAAACTCATTTCGTAGTCGGAAATTTAAACATAACGGTAACAGTAGATTTTGTAGATATTTGTTACACAGTGTTAAATAGTTAATTGGTTGATGTTGATTGTTGGTTTTAGTCTCTGTCCACAGTATTTATTAATTACATAATTTAATGCTGACCACTTCACTTTAGATTATCGTTGATTTTTAGTGCAAAAGATACACAAGTATTTACTAAATGTTAGCTGCTGTGTAAAATGTTGAACCAAAATGCATACTACACGTACTTGTGTGCATACAATCTTAGAAGGGACTGTAGATTACATTGCAATTTCTTTAACCGATTTTACGGTATACATTTACGTACAGGTGGTGGCCAGTTGATATACGCAAAGCATTTTGTGTTAAATTCTTATATTTTATTCAAAAAAATTCTTCTGAAACCTTTTTTCTTTAATTAAAATCTCAACACTCAAATCGAAACAATTATTCATCAAATTTTTTCAAAAATGTGAGAACTAATTAGTTAAATGTGGTGAATACTTAAGCTAGCAATGCATTAGGAAGATCGATTTCCATCTAAAACTTTCTGACACTGACACTTTCTGAGGCTTAAAACATACTATGTACTTACTTTGCAGTATTTTTATTGGATTTTTATTATGAAATTAAATTGAAAAAATAATTTTTTTTTTTGTTTTTGGTCCCGTCTGAAAGCCTGACAATTATCCTTCTTTTTAAGCTTAAATCCTAAATGTTTTTCTGACAGGGTATTAGGGTATCGGAACAAAACCGCTTAAAAAATGTTTACATTTTCTTGTAATTGAAACAAGACAAACTAAGGCTAATCATTCGTAAGTCATTCAACTATTATTTTCTCCTACTTTCAAAAAATGTAAGATTTATGTGATTTCTTTCCTTGGATAAAATGTGTTTCTCTCAATTTTCATGGAGTTTTCATATATAAATAAAACGGGCGTGAAATGAAAAATACCATATAAAAAAACATCACAGATGATGTGTGTAAAGAACGATACGAAACTATATTATTTACAATTGCCATCTATCAAATCTCCATTATAATCTGAACACGTTATAAAGTTTGATCTGTACCAGTCTTTCATCATAATCAAAACTTATATGAGTATTTTGCTAAATTTCGCGATTTTCCGGATAGTTCGATTCCCATCCGTATTTTTTCCGGTCTTCGTTATAATAAAATATCAAATACAATTTTTGCAATTTTCGAAATTTTTTTGGACGTTCGGTCCTCTTTTTAAGCGGGTATAATTTCCATTTATCAAATCTTCATATTAATCTAAGCTAATATGAGAAATTGGCAAATTGCAGATAGTTAAAAAAAATCCTAAGTATTTCGAGAAAGTGTTTGTCGCCGCTGGGCCATCCTTTCAGCAACAGCATGTCTGTTAGATTTTACTTCCACTGTTGTCTCAGTATTTTTCTAGGACTCGATATGTTCAGCGAATTGCTGCCGTTTATCGCACCGCGATTGAGATTGTTGCGCAGTCTCAGCACCTCTCAAGGATGCGATGTGCTTAGCAAATTGAATTCGTCGATTGCTCGCCTGCTCCGGCGTTTCAGAAATCAACCTTTCCTGTTGCTCAACCTGTTCATCGCGCGCCGCGCTTGCGACTTTTCTGGAGTCTCAAAAGCTTACCTGTTGCCTTCTCATTACAATCAACCTTCTTGGCCTTTTTGAAAATCACAAAATTACAACTTTAAAATGTTTGATGTTTATTTCTTTCTAAGTAGAAGCATCGAAAGCCAACTTAATTGCAGAACTGCGGTTGAAGTGTGGGACTTTACCCGCACTAAACTACCGCCACCTATCCCGTTTCCCGGCGGAACTGCATTTTGGTACTACTTCGCCGGGGGAATGCCATAAGGCTCATCAAGGATTCTCTCCTATGCATTAAATTGCGCATATTGTGGCCATATTGCTTACTGCAGACCACTACTCCTCCGACCCTTTTGTCCTCCCTGGTGTCCTCCACACCCTTTTGCTCAACTCATTTCTTTCTTTAATGAATGTGGGACAGACAAAAAATTTATGTTCTGCGTCTTGGGTGACCCCCCGACAGTCTGATCAGGTTGGGTCGTCCTCGTGCTTAAGCCTCCAGAGCTATTGTTTGAACCACCCGTGTCCTGTCAGCAGTTGCGTCAGATAGAAATTCAACTGTCCATGTCGCCTGTTTAACCATGTGGCTATGTTCGGGATAAGGCGTCGCGTCCAGTGTCCGTTTGTGCTTTGGTTCCACCTTTCTTGCCACAGTTCAATTTTAGCTGTTCTTTACGCCTCCCAGTTGTGGTGTTCTCCGGTCGCAGCCAGGGCTTTTCTGCTCCTTCGCCAGTAGGTCAATAGGGATCATGACAGTCACCACAATGCTGCTTCGTGGGATACCGTACTACATGCAGAAGTCACTCTCAGCGCGCATAGGCGGTATGTTGATTCAGCTCCTGCTCCTGCCCACACGAGTGCTGCGGTGACACGGGTGACAACGGTAGGAAGTAGCCTTCTTGTACTCTGCTTGGGTTCGTACATAACGCATGTGCGCGCTACACGTGAGCCTTCTATCTATCATGACGCCCAAGTATTTGAGGTGTGGGCTTGAATGCGTTATGGCGCTTTCTACCAATATGCTGGTTGTCTCGAATAACTTCGTGCTGCTAATGACCACGGCTTCTGTCATATGTTCAGCAAGTCGGAGTCTATTTTCCAGATTTCCCAGATTTCCCATCCCAGATTTATTTCGAAAACTTCTAGAGATTTCATGGACACCCCTGAATATGAAATTACTTGATTCAATATGGAATTTTTGAAAAACATATCTGCTTCTGAATAAATAACATTCTATTTAAAAACAAGTAGTCTCTTTACTGTACCAATACAAATATTGAGTGGGAATCTAGTGGCCCTTCCATGAAATGAAATCTGTAGTTTTGGTTGAAGCAAGCTGTTCCTCAGACAAGCATACATGCAAAAGATTGCTCATAATTAGAGCATATAGTATGTTAAGCGAAATATCATAGTTTTTGCGTCGACCTGTTTTTCTATCTTTATTCAATGCAATTTTCATAAACAATAGTTTGGAATCGGTTACTAAAAGTGTAAAAATAACTCGATCACACAAGCTTCTTCAAACATCTCCTGAACCAAAGATACCTAAAGAAAGTTTATTTTCTTCTGTGTTCCTAAAGTTTGGAAAAATCATCACAGAGTGAGTAGCAGGCTCAGCAATAAATGCTGAAAATTTCATTCTTTCATTAATGGAAATAAATGACTTCCAGCAGTTATCTTTGGTGGCTGAATTTCGGTGGTACAAAGAGTTAAATAAAAAGTAAAAAAAAAAGGGATATCGGGAAGTTTTCACGTAGTACGGGAATCAATTTAACAATTTTTACCATAGAGAGGTATTAATTGGACGAAAAACATCAATAATTTGTATTAAACTAATTGAACTGAAATAAAATCGTTATAATCTCGCACATTTTACCGAGCTTTCATTTAGTATTTGCTTGTGTGCCGTTATCCGTAAGTAATTGCATTACGACATCACTTTTCTGTCAGACTTAGCCCCTTAGGTTAGCCCCTGAATTAGGTGTATTCTGAACCTGCATCAATCTTGTTGAAAGTGACGATGACACACCAAATGTATATCTCTGTTTATTCTCAGTTTAGATTTACCACTCAACCCCACAACACGCGACACATAAGTATATATAAAATACTCTATAACTTTTTGGTTCTCACTGTCTACTTTGTTTGATATGATAAATTGGCTATACAAAAAACTGTACAATATGTTTTGGGTGTTGGTTATGGTTCAGCAAATCATCTGTAAATAGAAACTAACATTCATTCATGTGTTTAAATGTGTATATATATATGTATGTGTATAATTGGTAACTAAATCTAACTCTCTTGTCTGCTTGTGTAGCAATTTGGCACCAAAAAAGATTTTGATATTTTCACCATATTTAAAATACTGAAACTGCAAAAAGTTTAATCTCAAATTCTTCTTTAAACAGAAACAATAATAGAAACCGCGGCAGCTCTATATATCAACAGGATCGTGATACATTGCCCGTGCTTACGTCCAACCGAGGAACACATCCACCGTAGGTTACATTTGCTGACCTCTTAACACAGATCTAAAATAGGTTTTTCTGTTTAGGCGGACACGTCCCACACTGAAGCCCGCTGGTACGATAGTGTCAAAGGCCCAAGAGTTTGTGGATATTTATAGATATCCGCCAACGCGTCCGGATCCATTGTATCCACAGCCCACACCCGATAAGACGGCTGCCAAATGCCGCAAAGATGTGTGCCTGTTGCCAGATTGTTATTGCGGTGGCAAGGATATACCCGGTAAGTAGACACGTGTAGTTAGTTGATTGACTTTTTCCGTAAACAGGAAACGTTCTGCCAAACCATATGTTTAGGCGGTTTAAATGTCAAGGATGTACCTCAAATTGTATTGATGACATTTGATGATGCCATCAATAATATAAATATCGAACTATACGAGGAGCTGTTCAACAACAAATCGCGCCAGAATCCAAATGGATGTCCTTGGCGTGGTACCTTCTACTTGTCGCATGAGTGGACGGATTACAGTATGGTGCAAGATATGTATGCCGAGGGACATGAAATGGCCTCGCATACTGTTTCGTAAGTTGTTGTTGTTTGGCGTTAGCTTTTCATACCAGCTGCAGCATCACGACATCGATAGTTTTATGTTTTCTACCCATATGCTTTGATTTATACATATTTTGTCTGTGTGTGTTATTTGGGTGCATTCTTGAAATTCTTATTAGGACATTAATTTATAAGGGTGAAAAACCAGAACCAAATAGTGTTGGGTAAAACTGCAAATTTCAGTTGTTCACTTTTTGGTCAGTTGCTTACTCACTTCCTCTTTTCTAGTTAGTTGTTCAGCTGCTCACTCACATGTTCTTTTTGTACAATTGTTCAATTTGCTAGATGTTACGATCACTTACCCTGGTTATACGAAAAATAAATATCATAATGCATGCCCTTTAAAGTATGCTATCTTCATGAATATTGATACATCAACTAGTCGTTTAAGAGCCTTGACAGTTAATACTTGGTTAATTTATTGGTGGAACTAGTAACCTTTTTTATAATTTAAATAAATTGTGGGTTTTAGCCGGCTCCAGGCCGTGTTTTATGTAGTGTGTGTGTGTCAACTCCACAGCTGACAAGCCAGACGCTGTTACTCCTTCCCTGAGCACGATAGTTGGGCGTTTTATACAAACAAATTACATTAGGTGTTGCAGTTTCATCATACCTAGTGATTACACCGATTCTTAACTCTTTAAGCCCGTTCTCAAGCATAACATTTCCCCTTTCCCCTTAATCTGTGTGGGAAGCTATTTTTTGCCCATTTCTGTGCTTGGATCGACCTTTATTCTGCTGAATCTCAAACCTTTTCAACCTCAACAAATTTTTCTCCTACTTTCGAAGGAAAATAAAAGTTTTAACTCAAGCAGCCCTTGAAAATAGTGGCACTCACAAACGATACTTCCTTTAAACAGTATCGATTTACCTGCAACTAAAATCGAAAGTCTTAATTTAAAAAACATCAAACTTGCACGCCGAACGTTTTGGTTAAGGCGACCCCCCAGACACAAGATGTAACACGGCTCTTTAACTTCGCGGCAAGCGGCGCACAACGGTAACCGCAGACAGGAATCATCGATCGCCCAAGTCCCATCGCCAGCGTTAGGCAAAAACACTGAGCCGTGAAACCACACCACCGTTGAAGAGAACACCTGGATGCAGCGCATAATATTTTTGGCGACTATGATTTACTTATTTGCCATATTCCATAACAACGGGTCAATTTAAATGATGCTCATTTTGTTTTTTGCGATCATATAAAAAAAATTACAGAGTTAAAATAAATTTCAAATTTTTTAGTGGGATCTCAAGATATTAATAGCAAACCGAATTTTGTTTTTTGCATGCATCAAATGACACCTCAAAAACCTCCATAGACCATTTGCATTCAAAAACAAGAAAGAAGTCGGTCAAGTCCGACTATAACATACTCTGTACCTGTGAAGTGCTGCCCATTACCGTTGCGACCGGTGCTGCCCATAATTGCTTATTTTACTTATAACTCAAATATCGTTCATCCGATCTTTAAAATTCCTTCATCGGATCGATAAAGAATCCAGAATACTAAATATGTCCAGAAGCTTCGAACCTTCTATCTATAAAACTGGGAGATATGAAGTTTTTCGATATTGCGGGGGCGGGAGGGCGGTAGGGGAATTGAAGCTCTCACTTATACGCCCATAACTTCGTCATATATCCAATGGTTTTGGAAAGAAGAAATGTGGGTCTTTAAACATACAATACGTGACTTAACAGGTTTCATTTCTTATCTTGGAGTATTCGGTAGGTAAACCAATTCTGTTTGGTCTTTTTTTACAATTCCTTGACTTTGGTGACGTTTTTGAACACTAATTGGTTAGAAACCACTTAAATTTGTTTTTTTTTTTATTAACAACACATCTTACGGTTAAAACGTGTGCCTATTTTCTAAAATCGGTCAATAATTAACAGTTTTTAAAGTTTTTCAGATAACAAAATTTCCGCAATAAGTTGATGAGTCGCGCCATTATAGCACTGTCGAACTAAAATTGTTGAGTTTTTCAGAGTAAATTCTTGAATATTTTTTTTTTAGAATAAGTTCTGTATAGCCATATCCGTCTGTCTCTCCGTCCGTCCGTCTGTCAGTCCATATGAATATTTAAATCTCAGAGATGGTAAGAGATGGAGGTTTGACATGTATGGAACATCAGCTTCATATGCTTGCAGGCAGATCAAGTTTATTTTCAATTTTTGCCATGCCCCCTCCAGCCCCCGAAATTTAGAAAAAACATCATATCTTCGACAGTTTTATAGATAGAAGGTTCGTACTTTTTGCACATATTTAGTAATTGAGATTCTGTATCGTTCCAACAAAGGATTTGTAAAGATCGGATGAACGATAGTCAAAATATAAGCAAAAGAAACTTCTCTAATGCAGCGCAGTAGGAGCACTGCTTTCAGCTGCTACTGCAGCATCTAAATTTGCACTGAGCATATACTTTTCTGGGTACCGAGTGTATTATAGACGGGCTTGGTCGTTTTTTTTATAAAGCCATAAGCTTTGTTCTTAAAAAGTTAAATAGCTAAGCCAAATATTATCTTATTTTAATAAAGTAAATGGCAGAAGACGCAATATTAAATGTTATTTGACACTGCATACCAAAATTAAATAGTTTTATACAAATTTGACCCATTAACCCATTTTGACCCATTTCATTTAAAGTACGGTGAAGACTTCAGATTCTTTTCAAATCTCTTTGAACACACTGTCAAAATTTCGTTAAGACCGGTTCAGCGGTTAAGACGCCTATAAGCCCATAAACCTATCACTGTTTGTAGTTTTCGTAAAGGTACTTTAAAAATTCCGTTTCCAGATTTTTTGCTTAGCTATCCGACATTTCGATTCTGATTATGCACTTGTGGCTGGAAATCCAATAGAAATTCTCCGCTTTCGAGATGCGACGTAAAAATTAGAAAATATCGCGACTACTTCACCTTTATTTTCCCGTCTTAGCGATAATCTAAACTTATAAAAAGTTTGCAAATTTCGCAACTTTCTTGACAGTTTGGTTTACACCTTCTATTTATTTTATCTTTATAATAATCTAGGCTCAAGTGAAAAATTAGCAAAATTAGCATTTTGAACCGTTCAACCTGCATCTTCTATTACCCAACGTCTTGTAATCTAAACATTAAGCGTTTTCATAAATTCTTCTTTGATAATACTATCTACGTTTTTGACGTAGGAAACTTTCGTGGGCAATCGTCCAACCTTTCCCCAAAGTTTCATCGCAATCAGATGATCGGTTTAAATTTGCAAATTTTGCTGTTTTTGAACTATTTCCCGCCCACTTCTTCAACTTAGAAACCTTCCCAAGCAAGCAATGAACCATTCCCCAAAGTTTCATCACAATCGGATGAGCGGTTTAGCGATCTAGTTTTGGCAGAAGGCTGAGATGAAGTGACCCCAATTGTCAATTGCATTTAACTTGTGCTCAAGGCCCTGAACAACAGAACAATAATGAACAAGAACATGGAAAACTGGTCGACTTAACATAAAAGCAAAGATAAGTGAGAACTAGAACAACTGAACAAAAAAGAGCAATTGAAAAAGAACGAGTTCCTGTGTTGCACCTCAAATCGTTCATTCGAAGAAGTCGAAAACCTGGTGGATTCTGTAATTTGAATAAGAAAAAAAATTTGTGTGTTTTTAAGAATGCGCCCAACACATATTTATATTATCATCTGCTCTATATTCTCCTGTACATTCTGCTCTATTCCCATCCAACATTCGTCGTCATGCCATTTTTTTAGGCGAACTGCCCGCTGAAAGTATACCACAAATTGTTCTTTTGACCTTTGATGATTCCGTTAATGATTTGAATAAGCAATTGTATACGGATCTGTTTGAGAAGGGTCGTGTGAATCCCAATGGCTGTCCCATAACAGCCACATTTTATGTATCCCACGAATGGACTGATTACAGTCAGGTGCAAAATCTTTACGCCGATGGACATGAAATGGCCTCGCATACTGTGTCGTAAGTAGATGTCCCTTCAACCAACTGAACAACCAACACTGAAGAAGAATACAACACGTAGTTTAGCTTGACAACTGGCACCAATACATCACACACACACACATACACACACCTTTGCTTCAATCCAATTCCTACCAGCTTCAAATTTCGATTGTAACCACTTTCCATCTGCATTCACAGTCACAGTTTTGGCGAACAGTTTTCACAGAAAAAATGGACGCGCGAAATCGCCGGTCAGCGGGAAATACTGGCGGCCTATGGTGGCGTCAAACTGTCCGATGTAAGAGGTATGCGCGCCCCCTTCCTCTCAGTTGGAGGCAATAAAATGTATAAAATGTTGTACGACTCGAATTTCACGTATGACTCTTCGATGCCTGTCTATGAGAATCGTCCCCCATCCTGGCCATATACGCTGGACTATAAGATCTTTCACGATTGCATGATACCGCCCTGCCCGACACGCAGCTATCCAGGTTTTTAAACTGTTTTTTTTTTGTTAAGTTTATCATTGTTTTTAATTTATGCTGTTTTCTAGGTGTCTGGCAAGTACCGATGGTGATGTGGCAGGACTTGAACGGGGGTCGCTGTTCCATGGGTGATGCTTGTTCGAATCCCAGCGATGCGGATGGTGTAACCAAAATGATAATGAAGAATTTTGATCGGCATTATACGACTAACAGGTGGGTTTATGAAATAAAATTGAAGATTTTATAATTCTCTGTGGCGCCACACGAACTGTGTAAAGTATTTGTCTTCAGAAAATTTAAAGAACTATAATTACGATCTGAAAGTTTGATGAAGCTCTATTAATTCTGTACCATCTGCAGGGCACCATTTGGACTGTTCTACCATGCCGCTTGGTTCACCCAACCGCATCACAAAGAAGGTTTCATTAAATTCCTAGATGCTATCAACGCAATGCCAGATGTATGGATCATTACCAATTGGCAAGCTCTGCAATGGGTACGTGATCCTACGCCCACATCGCGCATCAATTCGTTTCAACCTTTCCAGTGTGATTATTCGGTAAGACCAAACTTTTCTATACCAATATAAAGTCAACATAACATCAACATTTCTTTTATAGGATCGCCCGAAACGCTGTAATAATCCCAAAGTATGCAATCTCTGGCACAAGTCGGGCGTACGTTATATGAAGACATGTCAACCCTGTCCCGATATATATCCCTGGACTGGCAAATCGGGCATACGTTCATCGCGCATTGACAACGAAGTTGAGGAAACGGCAACGTAGGAATCGAAGTATAGTGGAATTAGCACATAGATCACATATCATAGCCACGATTCATTGGTAGCCCAAAATACGGTATTCACTCGCAAAAAAAAAATATGGTTTTTCATCTACTCGAGTTATGTAGCTAATTTTACAAATCTAAAAATGGGAAATCAGCAATTGTAGTTTATTTCTTTTATTTGGAACTTGTTACTAAACAAATTATTTATATCTCTTATATACTTACATACACACATATGTATATTCCTATAGTTTGCTTATTATTTGGAATTTCTTATACTTGCACTAGACTTAAGCTAAACAAATTCAGCATAAGATTAGAGTATAATAAGTAAGTACTGAGAAGGAGAATGAAGATATTCATTCTTGTTTTGTAAAATATAGCATATGTGTGTTTGTATGCTCATCTACATACATACATACATATGTCTAAGCTCCCCCTAAAACCCTTAAGAGTAGCATTTAATTAATTATATTTTCATTTAATTTGTGATAAATATTTAAAGCTGAATTTATGTATTATTAGATGCGCACAAATCTTTACGAAATTGTCATTCGCATTCCCCTTAAGTGGCCCTTAACGTCTGCTACTCCTCTTCATTCTGTGAAACCCATTTGAAACCACATGTCGTTCCAATATTGGGTGCGTGGAAATAGAATCATATGTACATTATAATATAAACAGATGACTATAAATATACATATATATATTTAGATGCCATCACAATTTAAATTGATTCACACTAGAATTAAAGCTAGAACTAGCCTAGAAGCCTAACCGATGAGATTCACACCTGAAACACCAGAAGTCAACGAGCAAATGCAAAAGGAACACAAACAGGAAACGCGATTTAAGACCACACAATGAAACGAATCGATTGCCAATACTTAGCCGTTCTTCAGATGATGTAGAGTTGGACCCAACTCCAATTCAAACAACGTGCAAGCGTATCGAATATAAGGAATGGATATACGAAAGTATTAAATGGATTTGATAAATACTTAGTTAAAACAACTTAAAACTATTTACTTGTAAGCTGTTAATTTAAGCAAATATTTGATGTGGCGAGTGAATTACGTATTTTGTGCTAATGATTGTAAAAAGATACACCCTACACATGTATGTAATAAAACTAGAAATATAAATTATAGCAATTAATGCATTTTATTGGTTTACGATTTATTTTGCGAAGATAACTAGCTAGTTTTAGCCGGCTCGAGGTCATGTTACGTTTCCACATAACTTTAAACTGGAACACACAACACAATAAAAACTTCCACGTTTTATCATCAGTAGTCTTTGCCCATCGATGTCAAGACAGCAGCTGTCTCCGCCAGCATGGCTATACGGTACATACGGCACCCAAAATTCAGAAAACACGAGGCACCAAAAAAGAAAAAACATCCTTTTTAAAATTTAATATTACCTACACTACCCCCCCCCCCCCCCCCCCACCCGCCCCACGCCGCCGGGCACCCCACCGCCACGCCGCCGGAACGTACCGCACACCGCCACCACCCCACCCCGGGGCACCCGGCACCCATCTCTTCTTGTTCTTCTAATTTCGCAAACGCCCGGCCCACACCCGCCCCCCGACCACCCCCCCGACACCCCTTCTCTTCCCCCCGAACACCTCCTCGAACAAATTTTCCTCCCCACCGGCTATACTGCTTGGGAATTCCAAAAACCAAATCCAAAAGATAAAGTCCAGTTGTTCTCATAATGTGACAAAAAGATTTCTTAGTCTTAATCTAGAAATTATTCAAAAACCATCCACTATGTGAGGTAGTTTGTGTCCTGCGGCCCTTAAGGTCAGTCGCAGGGTTAGTCCTTGCAGTGCGAGAGATTGTGCTACATTATTTGGTGTGGCAAGAAGCTTATAGGAATATCTGCAGAGTTGCTCTATCTCAGTTTCGACCAATAGGATGCTTAGGCCGTTGTGGATACACTTGATGCGCTTCAGTGAGGGTTCTTAGAAAACTTAATTGTGACAAACCTCATTCCAATTCAACTCTGGACTCACCCCATCCAAACCGCAGCGTTACTGGGACTAGACCTGGGAGGCTTGAACACGACATCATCACACTCTTAACCCACTGCCACACCACCCCCATTCTCATTATCTAAACTCTCTTCTCTTTCTCTTCCTAGAACCCCATAAAATGCATACATTACTCTCGTTCAAAGCCGCTACAACAACAACATCGATTTATTTTGGAATAAAAGTCGCGTCAAGTTATATCTCTTGAGTTTAAACTTAACGTGTTTATACTTTTGCTTGTTCATCTTTATGAGCCAGTGGGCCGGCCTGCCAATTCTCCATGCAACCTACCTAGTCATGTTGCATTACTTGAACATCGTGATATACTTAGAATTGGCGTATCATCCGTCAAAGTGGACATCGTAAATTCAATACATACAAAAAATGACTGAAAACGCTATCCTGGTGAACTCCGGCTACAATGGTAAAGTTTTTCGTTGTGGCGTGTTCATTTTCCCGGAACCCAAACGGGTGTGAGGGATTGATATTTTGTGCAGGGGTATCAATTTTTGCAGAAAGGACAAGCTTTTTGGTCTATATGACGACGTTTAGTTAAAAGTTCACAGTTTCTAAAATTGGCTTTACGTAAGCCACCTGAAACTCAACTCTGTTTTCGCCCCTTATAAGCAGAGATTGCAACTATTCGATATACCGTCTCTCATTAAACGCCGATTGAAGTTAGTTTCATCGTTTAAGTCTCTACTTAGAAATTTCATTTTTAAGATCTGGAAATAAGTTAATTTGCTGCAGTTTTACTGTTTTATAAATAGATAACTTATAAATATAAAATAAAATTTACTTTATTAGAGCAACTCATTTAGATGAACATCTTTGCGCACAGCATTATTGAAGCCTTCTTTATATCGATACCAGATGGGACTCTTGACAATTGCATCAGTTTTGGCTGTTGAAAAATTATGCACATTCATTAAAAACTCTGCAATTAATCAATATATAATCAATTTTCCTACCCTCTTCAATGGCATTCGTGGCAGTGGATTTGTGGGTAATGCGACCAAAGAAGTCTTTTGTGAGCTGAGAAAACAAAAAACTTGTTATAATTCTAAGCGAAATTAATAAAAATTAAGAAAGTTCAGAAATTCAAGCGAAGGTTGAATTTCACATCAGACTGACCTGCTGTTTCGGTGCACTGCGCAAATTGGAGGAGGTAATTTGTTTCGGCTTCAATGTTTGCAAATGGTTGGGTAAACGCGGCGAAATGGGTTTCTTTTTTGAGGCACTCGGTTTGGTTGATGATGCCTCACCACCTTTGGGAGCAGCACGGCGTATACGTTCCAAATCCACTTCACGTGCTATCAGCTGTCGACTAAAATATGGTAGAGTGAGACCGGGCGAACCTAAAGAAGAAATAAATTAGAGACAAATAAGGTTTAGTTCTATAATTACAAACAGCTACAGAAACTTAATTGAAAAATGAGCTACCCTACTTACCCGGAAAAGCAGCTAAGGTATCCAAATCGGGTTCAGTTTGAAACACATAATGTCCCTCGGCTGATTTAACTTGAACAAATGTCAACCCCAGATCAACCATTACCTCTATGGTATGACGTAAATCGTATTGTTCTCTATAAATAATAAATGTTTACACAAATTCTTAAGACTCCTTCTTCTAGCTCTTACTTGGGCGACAGCAATTGCACGGCCACCGAACGGAGTTGGGGTGACAATATCCGCTTAAGCATGGGCACTGTATCCAGCAATAAAACCTGACCAATTCCCACACCCTGAGCCGAGCAAGTAATTCCTTTGCGTAAAGCTTGATATATG
Organism: Lordiphosa collinella; assembly: GCA_018904265.1. NCBI lineage: Eukaryota > Metazoa > Arthropoda > Insecta > Diptera > Drosophilidae > Lordiphosa > Lordiphosa collinella. The sequence continues at coordinate 115,475 of JAEIFV010000798.1, forward strand.
TTACGTTGGTTGGTACTTTTCTGGTGAAACTGCAGGTCAAAAGGGGGAAAATATTAATCTTACAATTAATCTTATGATCCTGCCTACCTCAAAGCCTCGCGTTGGAAATGAAATTTTGGGCCAGGCCAATGTGGCAAAGAGTAAATGCCACACCACAAAACCATACTGTAAATATGGATAGACTGTGTAGTTCTGTTGCCGATTGATTTGCTGCTGCAGTGTATCCTGAAAGCAAAACCATTGAATGGCCTCACAGATGCCAGTGAAATTTGGATCGGGCATCTTTTGCTGCAAATAATTCTCATAGACGCCCTGGGCCAGTCTAAAAGTATAAAATTCAGTTAAAATACTAATTCCTAAAATGACTGTGATGAGGATGGTACCGTTCATAGTCCCCACAGGAGTGCACTACATCTAAAACATTACGCGCACGTGTTGCCACAGACATATTCGACATGGTAACCTCGGCTGGTTCATCGCCCTTTTGGTTGTTATTTTCCGCCAATTGCTTTTTGGGTCGTTGAATCTGAGTGAATGAATGAATTTTAACACAGAGGCGAAGTTTCTGAAAAAACACTTACCCGAAATATTGCTCCCCATACATCGAACAGTCCCTGATGACGATCCTTTTGTCCTAGATTATTGTTGAGCACATCTTGAAGCGTCATACTATGCTTTTGGGCACTGTAAAGGAATTAAGAAATGTTAAAGAGTTTATGAATAAAATTAAAGCTCGTTAATTAGCGTGAATCATCGATTCAATCGAGATTTCTTAGAAGTCTTTAAGCCCAATATGTGGATTCATTTATTTTGGTCAGAGATTCAAGTGGCCATAGGTAAGTTTAGGACTTTCCTACCTTTAATTTAACTAAGTTTGGTGTGAAACTAGGTAATATGGAGATAAGTATATTACTGAATCAAGATCAGTTCCGAATCATTTTCAGACCCATATCAAGGAAATTATTCAAGCTACCAGACTGAACCGTTTAAAAAGTAGTTCAAAACCTTATAGGTTGAGCAATGAATGTGACATTTTGTGTGCATGTTATTTTAATGTGGTTAGATATTTTTTGAGTTACGAACTATTCGTTCTTTTTAAGGTGGTTCCCTTTATCTCTCGCCATATCTGGACCCAGCTACGGTATTCATTATTGGCTTTCCTCATAAATATCATATTTGGTTCCTAGAAGTGCGATTCGTAAGTAAAAGAAAATTGTTCAGTTATTTGAAACCGGATGGCTTAAAGTAAGGTTGCATACCGGTCCAGAACCAAGCCCTTCAGAACTGTTTGGCCGCGAACCGAACTGAAAACCTAGCCCTGTTTTAAATTATCACCAGAACTGAACTCTTTTTCTGTTAGAAAATACTTAGTTCGAAAAATCTTTATGCTTTTGTCTCAATATTAAACGCTAAACTCTGGTGCTAGAAGAGTATCTTCTGACCTAAAGCAGCAGCTCCAACTTGTGCTCCTGATCGAAAGCAGCGGCAATGCAATTGCTGCCTGACTAATTACTTACTTAAAGAACTGCATAGAGGATATGCAGCTTCTGACATCATTGCCAGATTTCTCAGCCAAAGCAATTAGTGAGCCAAAATCCGTTTTTAACTGCTCCTTCTGGGCAACTTTGATCAATCTGAAAAGAGTTTAACTCAGAGTATATCCATCTCATGAATTAGTTCCCACTCACCTCTCAGCCAGCCGCGCCGAGTCAATAGGGGGAAACTGTACAACAAAGGCGATCTGTCTTAGGGGACGCAGAGCAGGATCATAGACATCATTGCAAATGCATATAATGGGACGACGCAGTACATTATGCTCGGCTTTGGCTCCTTTCGCTTTCACTCGGCTGTAGATGCCGTCGCTAACAAATTTGACCAAATATTCAATGGATTGACGTGGAGCACCATCGATTTCATCTACAGGGGATAACCAGAAATTAGCTCAATGTGGAAATGAGGGAAAAAACCCACCTAGAACTATGCAATTGGGCCGTTTATCCTGGTTTAGCACCGAGGACATCTGTGTGCCATTCTCCAAAGCCAATTTAAAGGCTTCCGGACTGCGATCATCCGAGGCATTGATCTCTCTCACATTGTAGCCAGCATGACGGGCTATGGTATGCGCCAGGGTGGTCTTACCCAAGCCTGGGGGACCACATAAAAGGGCTACCTTTTGCATGGGTCGTCCCATCTCATCGACATTTGTGTTCAAAGCCTGACGAGCCTTGCGCTGACGCCAACCACCGTTGGATTCAAATTTCCCCGTCCGCTTGTTGAAACTGTTTAGCTGGCCTTGTGCTCCGCCTGTGGTAGAGGATAACTGTTCCTCCTGCTGTTTGGTATGAAAGGCTTGGCCAAACACCACTTTGTCCCACATCTTAAGCCAATAGAGCAAACTGCGATTGGTCATCTCATCGGAGAGTAGATCTATGTACTTGCGTGGTTTGTACTTGTCCACCCAAAGGCGTCCCGTTTCGTGTGTGGCAACGGGCAGGTCTAAGCTAGGTGCCTGCGTGGGAGGAGCCAGCCGGCTTAGAACCTGGGGAAGCAAAGGATTTAATCTCAGTTTTAATTTTAGACAGGGCTCCTCAACATAATTTAGGTTTGACTAAGGCCCGTTTTCTCATGTTCCTGTTTTTGCAAATCCAGGTGGGTCTTACGAGTTCGCCTAGCTCATGCTCAAAAAGAGCAGTGCAAATTCACCAAATCCACCTAAATTTGCCCATCTCTTAATTTACCTGCTATAAGTCTGCATTTTTCTATTGAAAGTTGATAATTGATTTGACGTCCTCTACTGGACAATATTCTCAATTTTCTATGGCACTTCTTTACCATAATTTAATCTTAGTTAGGAGAGTAAAAGATGCATAAAACATATTCTTTTCTAGCCGACATTCTCCGTTATCGAAGTGCATTCAGCGCAGACAAATTTTTTAAATTCTTATAAGGATCTTTAAGATGTTCAAATGGTTCTTAGGAATTCAAATTCCAAAGTATGCGAAAAGTCACATTACGATAGAAATCATAGTACTTCATAATATGCCTTTCTGAACCACTGAACCGAACCGAAACCACGGTTCAGTTTGCTCCAAAAACCATGTAATAAACCGAACCAGTACTTAATTTCGAGTGTTTTGCTTCCCTGGTTTTACGACCTATAATCATTTACTAATCAAACTGCACTCACAAATTTTAACGTCACTTTAGTCAAACTTGAATGATGTTGTGAAGCTGTTTGGTAAGGATTTATTTACCATTTCCTGTGCCTCGCGCCACACCTGCTCCTTGGCCTCACCCAACAGACTACCCACTGACGTGCCACCTGCACCTGCCCGAGCTCCAATCAGGTCCAACTGTCGCTGCTCGTAGTCCTCCGAGTGGAAACGCACATAAACCCTCTCCAGATCGCTGCGTTGTATGGCCAGAAATGGCCAGGTGGGTATCTCGTAGGACAAGTTTCTCATCTTGAAGTCATGCAGTGCCTTCAGGCGGCTCACCTCATCCTGGCGCACCGTTTTACTGGACTCCCTCATCTTGCGGCGCAACTCCAAAATCTTCTCAATCGCCTCCTGATCCCTTTGCTCCTCAGTGCGGGCCTTCTTGACCAGCGGATCCTCGTAGCTCTCATGATAGAGATCATCAATGTCGCCAAAGAGATCCCGCTCCAGGCGACGCTTATTGGTTCCGCTGGGTCCACGCAGACCTAAGCCTTGCAACTGTTCAGAGGCGGCGGCGGCGGATTGAGTAGCCTCCAATTCATCAATGGCCGGCATGCGCTGAAAGGGTGTGGAACAGCCTCGACCCACAGCCGGACCTTTGGGAGTGCCAAAGAGACGGCGATTAACAGGTCCGCCTCCTGCTTCAGGCTCCACTTGGGATTGACTCGCCCCAAAGCTAATCTGTGACAGCTGTGGCGATTTGAGCGTGGAATTGCTTAGCCGTGAGACATCTTTCACTCCGGTGTGGATTGCCCTAGCTGCCGTCTGAGCCGCTTGCCGCGATGTGCTGGGTCCTTCCTGGTACACATCATACTCCTGTGGCAAATCCTCAAGCATTTCCAGCTCATCTTGATATTGCAGCTCAAACTCTTCATTCTCGTCCGGATATTGGTCCATTTTGTGTTTTGCTTTTGGACAAAAAACAAATCTATGTAAATAAATTGGCGCCAAAAGAGAACAGCTGCTTGCCAGTGTCACCACACACCTCAACTCACCAGCCGGAGCAGTGCAGACATTTAGCTATAGCTAAAATACCTATAAAAAATTTAAATTTTTTTTATATGTGGTCTTTCGTTTTGCCCTGTACAAAATTCGGAACTTTTGAACCGCTCAAAATTTTGAAATCATTATATTTTTGTTTGATCAGGAATTGTTCAAGATCTTATATACATGAGAGTGTACTAAAATTGAGTAGGGAGTTCCGGCGATATAAAGCGCTATAGTCAAAATTTGGTAAGAAATATGTATTCTTTTATTTTAATAAAACATTTATACAACAATTACACTAAGACTGCGTTATGCTTTAATAGACTGTTTTTCAAACCTAACTTTTCTTTGACTTAGTGACAAGAAAGCTATAAACGTATAACACAGTTTTGAGCGTTCCATAAAAAAACTAAAACTCGTTTTTCGACCGACCGTTCCTGTGGTAGCTATATGCTATAGTCCTCTGATCCGGCCGGTTCCGACAAATATGCAGCGTATTTGTAATACAAGACTTCGTGAATAGTTTCGTGTAGGTAGCTTTCAAACTGACTGAGGAAATCGCATAGAAAGAGACGGACGGGCAGGACTAAATTAACTCAGCTCGTCATTCTGATCAAGAATATATATATATATATTATGTGGTCGGAAATGCTTCCTTCCATGCGTTACAAACATCCGGACAATTTTAATATTCCCTCTTCAAGGGTACACTTAAATAACGTTCATCATACTTAAATCACAGTAGGACTTAAACAACCGAAGAAAATGGTCACACTAAAATGAAATCAATTAGTCTGACCCTACTTTCTTAACTTTTTCTAGGCACACTGCACATTTTGTAAGGAGCAATCGTGAGAAGCTGATTCACGAAATCCAAAGCAAATCAAAATCGATAGCAAATACCACTATTATTAAATCTAAGTTGCTGATTTTTGGTCAAAGTATACGTAATATGATTTTGAGCTGGTCTTTTAAAATTAAAGTTTAATCAGTCAATGTATAAAGCATTTCTTATACAATTAAAATTTTCCACACCTGGTTGTACCCTTTTTGCACCGGAAATCTAAAAAAAAATTAATAGTGGTATTCCTGAAAGTGATTTGCTTTGGATTTCGTGCATCAGCTGATCACGATTTCTCCATTCAAATTGTGCAGTGCGCCCAGAAAAAGTAAGAAAATTACGAAATCAGCTTCGAGGCTGATATGGATTTGATTTCATTTTAGTGTGACCATTTTGTTGCACACCGCGTAGGCGGTTATTTAAATTCTGCTGATACTTAAATGTGAAAAAAGTTGTAAGTTTTTCGCATTTAAAAATTTGAGTAATTAAATCAACTATTTATTTATCGCTTGCATATTAGAACGCCTATTATACAAATAGACCAGCGGCCTAGAGCAGACGATGTCATAAGTGCTCGAATTTTTGGAATGGGTTTGGGATTACTTATTTGCATAAGTCTCCTTTAATTCTTCCACAATTTCGTCCTGACTTTTCCTCTTAATTTCTGCCAAATGGCATGTCACTTCGCTTGACCTTAATCAACAACATAATTAATTGAATGAACCTTTGAAAAGTTGCAAACATTCTAGACTACAGATGCTGCCCGCAAACTTACTTAAGAAGCATAGAAAACAAGTTTTCAAAATTTCATTCAAAATCTTTTGGTTTAGCGCCTTTGTTTAAATTGCCGCCAATTGTTCTGCAAACGAAAGCAAATCAAAATGAAATCAAGGTCGTTCCGTAAACTGAATTTGATTTGATTTCACGAAATCAAAATCGAAAGCAAATCACTTTCAGGAATACCACTAATGTAAGGTGTAAAGTTTATGTCAAACTTATTTTTAAGGTGATTACATATTTCTATCAAGTTTTAAGCAAATCGGACATCATTTAAATATAGCCCCAATACATAAACAATATTTTTTCATAGAAAAATTCGAATTCATGTTAAATTCATGTCATTGTTAAAAACCACCGGAATATAAGAAAAAACTTTTTTCTGCCAACCTGACCTCGAGCCGGCTAACATCCATGTGAAGTTATAAGGTTCGCCAAACACATAATTGTAAAAACCATTATATTTTGAGTAAGTAGTGTTTTAAGCACCAGCAACAATTTTTTTTTTTTAATATTTTGTTTTGTTTTTTATAAAACTGCAAACCGGTTTTCAACCGAACCGGTTCGAGCCCGGAATTTACTTTGCCGTGAACCGAACCTCTTTAAAAATAAAAGCTGGTCCTCTTCCGAACCTAACCTTTCGGTTCGGTGCAATAAAAACTATAAGCATGCAAAAATTTTACCTTCTGCTTAGCGACTTCTTCTAGTCGGTTTTGGACAACTGAGTCTTACATTATGTTTTGAATATTTCCATGTGTTCTACAAATCGCTCTCCGAAAAACGAGCCAATTATCATACGATTTATGACGTTTATAGGTCGAAAGCAGCGATGAGATTAAATTGATTACTAAAAAACTTTTTTTTTTTTTTTTATTAATATTGTGTAAAGTATAGGCTTAACCAAGGTTAGAACTGAAACATTCATGGAAAACCCGTGAAACTCAAATTTCCAAACCTTAACCATTGTTAAATTTTGGTTCGAACCTCCGAACCGGAATTGCGAAAAAATTTTGGGGTTTGCAGCCCTGGTTTATATATAATCCTGATTACAAAATATGTCTGAAAGGTAAAAATTTTTCCAAATTATATATTGTGTTAATATATGTCCCATACTTGACGAGCCTCTATCTCTAACCATCTCTGAGGTTTGTTTGTTCATACGGACGGACAGACAGACATGGCTATATCAACTCGGTTGCTGAAAATTTAATTCCGTCTCGCATTTAATTAACAATCTCATCTCTGGTATAGTCAGAGCGCAAAACAATTTATTTTGTCTTTCACAAAGCTAGCTTACCATGTAAGCTAGTCTTTAAGCGATCGCCGTCGGTGATACATTAATAAACCTTTGTTTTCATAAGGTTTTTATATCGCAAAACTTTCGCGAAGTGGGAGGTTGGCTGGCGGTACAGCTATAAATACAACCATAATTTTTTCTTTAAAACAAAAGCTGATGAAGCCAAAACAAAACTGGACCAGCATTTTTCATCAAAGAGGCTGCATCATACAAAAGTAGTCATTTTGTTCCCCTGTGTTATCATTGTGAATAAATTGTTGCACAAAACAACCTGTTCTTTTTTATTAAATTGTTGTTAGGCAGGTAAAGCGGCTTAAAGAGGCCAACAACAACCATTTCTTTGCATCATGTTTGTATTTATCAATATTTTTAGTGCGTTTCAATACTTGTTTTTATTTTGAAAGCTAAAATTTTAGCACGTTTGCTCGATTGTTCTGGCACTTAACTAAAAAATGTTTAAATTCAAACAAATTTACTTAAAGTGAAAAAATCTGTGTATTTTATTACACTTGAATTTAATTATAATTTAATAAAGCACCAAGAGTTTAGTTTTGATTTTTATTCTTAGTTGTATGCAGTATTGGTTAAATTTCTTATCTCATTAATTAAAAACTGTAACCGATTTTAGTTACGTGATTAATGGGTCCATTGCACTTGGTACACTTTAATTCCATCCGGATATCACAGGAAGTTAGATGCTGGCACGGTAGGATCCAATTTATAAGTTTTGAAGTTGATTTCGGGAGACCAAGTGGAGCTACCTTATACTTGCGTTTCAGTATCTGAACAATTAAATGATTAAAAATATCGAATTCTATTTATATTATAGGTACTCACTTCATTAGCTTCCTGCCACACCTTGGCTCTGTTCTGGGGACTGCTCATCCTTAAATGTTGCACATTTATGGCGTCGATCTCGGAATCAATCTCTTCCTCCGATTTCAAACGAATCTGGCCAATATAAACATCCTTGGAAGCTTTGTTTCCTGAATATTTAAGTTGAGCCTTTTTCGACCTGCCATGATGAGTAATCCTGGACGTTGACCTATTATTGGCTTCAGGTGGTGCATACGGATCATAATCATAGACAAACTCATGCGGAATTTCAAGTTTTTCCAGTGTATCGAAATTTTGGGTATCTTCCATTACAAATTAAAATAATTCGCATTTATTCGCATAAGAAAACTGATCAACATCTAAAGATAGTAAAAGATAACTAAAGGTCTCAAGTAGAGATGGGCGCGTGGCGAGTTTTTAGAGCTTGTACACTGGACTGGACTTCAAATCGGCTAAATGGAAAAGTAGCTATCAGCATTTCCAATGACAACAGAAAAATGAGTGAATAAAAAGTCACTGATTAGTCAAACTGCCCTCGCATCTAATAAATAGGTTGCGCAGTTTTAATTTCATCAACATTAATTAATTCGCACTCGCGACTTGGCACTCTTTTAGTACGGTCCGCGCGCGCTCTTCTCTATTAACCTCTAACAGCTGTCCATTCCCAGTCAGCAAATCGATAAGTATCGATACTATCGATTGACCCGATTTACTGCTAAAGTCGGATTCGGGGTCGCTCTCGCGGCCGCGTTAACAACGCCAAATATCATAATTAAAGGTCACAAAAGAATCGAAAATCACTTAATTAAACTTAATCTTTTCTGTTGTAACACAAATAATTGCCCACTACCTCTTGCTGGTCTCCCTTGTGACTTGAACATGTGTGTGTCCGCTTGAAATACAAAGGAACAGCAACAGCTGCTCTCCCATACATACATACGCACGAGCGCACGCTGCGATAAAAGCCACAATAACAACAACAGCAGCAGCAACAACAAACCCCAAAGCAAAAGCAAAAGGAATATTAAACGAAAACGAAATTATCCGCACAGGTTAAGTGAAAGCTTGAAGCAATAAACTCACATAAATAGGAATTCAGTTCCCTAGCAACGACCAAAATGCAGAACTGGCTGCCTCTGCCAGACTGCGACGAAGAGGCCATGGCCGCACCTTCCGCCTGCCCAGCCCAGCTTCAGTCCACCCGAGCTCCCCGCATCTTTGGTGATATCACCACCAACCGCCTGTGGACATTCCGCCTGCTGATGCACGATGAACTGGTGAATCCAAATGAGATATTGGCCATTGTGGGCAGCTGCGAGTCCCTGGGCAATTGGCAGCATGCGGGTGCCGCTCTCATGCTAAAGGATGACGACCAGGAGAGTAATTTGTGGACAGCTCAGGTATATATACCAAGACACTGCTCGACGGAATACCGGTATATGGTCTGTGCTGTGGAACCGGGCACGGAACACCTGCTAGTACGTCGCTGGGAAACTCAGTTGCAGGTGAGCTGAAAATTTCTGGGGTTTTCTTTATTTTGGTCAAACAATTCTAAAAAAACATCTGTGACGCATCCTTAAAAAACGTACGACATCGATTGGATTAAATTCTTGGTTTACTACGAAGATGCGGCAACCCAAATAAAGAGAGGTACAAAGGAGATCTCGCATCTATCAAGATTTCCGATAGGATTGATTTCGACAATATGTACCTATTAGAAATGTAAAAGGGTTTCATGAAGTGGTGAAATTGAAACATTTTCCTCCCAATAAAGTAGGGAAAATGGGCTGTTGTGATCATAGTATTGTTGTTCGAACATATCCTCGCCAAAAAGCTATTTTTTTCATTCTGTAAATTTTGTATTTTAGTTAAAAGATGCATGTAACTTTGCTCATTATAAGTTTTTGGACAACTTTTTTTGTCGATTTTTAATTTTATTTGGAAAAAAGTGATTTTTTTGACATTTCGAAAATTTTTGGTATGTTATGGGCCACCCGTTTACAAGTTTAAAATTCGTGTTTTTTAACAATTGTTCGTATCCAGCACTACGAAAAGTAAAAATTCCTGCCAAACTTTATATAAAAAATACTATGCCAAGAGTTTTTTGTTTATGTTTTCGTTTGATTAGTATCCAGCAACATGAACGAAATCCACAGAATTGATCGATAGTTGGCCTATCGATAGCGTATGTGGATTGTAAGAACATCTGTCAGACAGCGTAAAAAATATTGCTTTCGGTTGGAAGGAAGGAAAAAAATGGAGCCCGCAAGCAGATTGCAAATTTTTAACATGAAGAAAAGATTGCTTTTATAAAGGAAGTTGAGGCAAGACCATGCCTTTTGGCGGGTTACTGATAAGAAGCATTTTGACAAGATTTCTTTGTAAAGGGCATGGGAAAGTGTGGCTGCAGAACCTGAGGTAAAGATAACTAATCTCTTATTTTCGAAGGCGCTGCAGCATGCTGCAATAAATCTTGCCACTTAGCAACCACAACCTTTATATTAATTCTTATATATTTGGGGTAATGCAGTACCAGACCACGGAAGGCTTCCGCATCAGTCTTAGGCTTTTAATTAATAGGCGTTTAACTGTGGCGTCATACTCTCTTTGACATATTCTCATCATATTATTTTGCAGATAACCCCTTGCCGCATGAACATTCTGGGCCACACTGAAAAGTGTTATGAACAGCCATCCACTTCTTAATAAGAATGCTGATAGCATTCTCAATACAGCGACGAGCTCGACTTAGCCGCTAGTTGAAAATCCTTCCTTTTGTGAACCTAGAACCATAAGGTTTCATTATTCGCTTGTGCAGTAGGAACGCATCATCCGCAACACAAGCACTTCATCTCACCATCAAAAAATTCATTTTGTTAAATTATATTTCAGTTAGCAATGTTTGCAAAGCGCAGCTGATTTAACAATTTAGATGCGTTCCACACACAAAAATAAATAGCAAATTCCTGGCAGGAATTTTCCACAATGGATACAGACCTTTAAAAAAAAAAGAAATTTTTCTCATATTCTGATCTAAAAAATATCACTAAATTGTCGACTTGTTTTCTTCTATTTACGAGCACGTTTTGCTGGTGGTTGTTCTTCTGTTTGCCTCTCTTTTTTAATGGTTTTTTTTTACCTCTTTGGAGAGTTTTTCTTCTGCCGTTTTGCGTATCATTGCAACATTCTCTTCACTTTTTTTTTTCAAAATTTCATACATCGATCAAAAAGTCATTTCTTTTATACTTTTGGGATCAAATCAAAAATAAAAAAAATTACCACTTATAAAAAACTCGCGCTCTGTTGCACAAACTTATAGCATGTGTTGACGGATCGTTTGCTTGTCAAAAGTAAGGTAATAAGAAGAGAGAAACTCGATATAAACAATCAGTTGTCATTTTTTTTTTTGGGCCAATTTTCGGTGGCTCAAAACACCCCATCTTCCCCTACACAACTTCTTGATCAGCCTCGACAGCCGAGTCGACATAGCCATCTCCATCTGTGCATATAAGACTTTCAATTAAGGTTTTTGTATACCAAACACTCACCAAGTTTGTTGCGTATGAAATATTTCCGCTGCACCAGCGCTTTATGAAACCTAATACAAGCAAAGAAGATTTTTATCTACTGGCTAAACCTAGCTTGCCATTGTATTGAAAATGCATACGCCATTACTGGTCGGAAAGAGCACTACCCCACGGCTCAGTTTCATGGCAAATTGAGAAATGTTTATTAATTGAATCTTACATTTCATTTACAAAAACAGTTTCCATTGCTTGCGAGGCATTGCAAGATGATCTATGTTCTAAACTCTTTGCGGTTTTTGTGCTTGGTTATGTGTATATACAACCGTAATTGCTCCAAGTCTATGTTTATTACTTTCCTTCGTTGCAAACCTTTGCTTCTTTCCTATTCGATTGATATACCCTTGCAGGGTATATCGACTGTCGTTGCCCACCCAACATTTGGAACATGAGTCTTTTTTGAGCCCTTTTGATGATTAAATAGAGATTAATACCTAACGATTATAACTCGAAAAAGACTCGCAAAATGATTCGAAAATAAGTCAAAACTTATTAGAACAATGGGTTAAGAACGACACTTCATGAAGAGTCTCGGCTAGGGTACCATTTTCTCCCGACAAAAGTATCATTTATGATCAGAAAAAGAGCTAGACAAGTTTCCAGATGAGATTAATATTTATTATGAATAAACTAGAATAGCCATGTCCGTATGTTTTTATGCTATCTGCTTTTTCGTTTTTAAATTTACCTAGAGCTAACTATATACGAAATCATTCTATACCAAATTGGCTGCACTTTTGTCGGAACCGGCCGGATCGGAAGACTTAAGCATATAGCTATATCCATCTGTACATATTTATATGAATGTATGTTTGTATATTTGTTTGTTTGTTTGTTCCTTATAGGCGTCTGAACAGCTGAAGCGATCTTCACAGTATATTCACGTCGATCGGGAAAGAGTCATAGTCTAAGTCCCAAGAGTGTGAAGCGGGTCGAAAGCGATTGAAAATGGTTTATAAGAGGCTCAGAGTCTTTATCCAGAAATTATTTATGCTATGAACCTCAAAACTTGGTGCGTATGTTGGTAGTATGAAACTAAATTTTTATCCAGTTCCGAACCAGCCGGCTGTACCGGCTCAAAAGTAGTCTAAACTTTATTATAATATTTCATGCACAATTATAAGCAGTCTTGTAATCTCAACGAAATATTCATTTCAGGCACGGCTGATCAAAGAGTTGGATGAACAACCCCACACATCTAACCCAGATATTTTTGGATCCGTGAATGGCCAACACAAGGTGGACAGAGGATGGTTAACCAAGGAGGGATTAGTACAATTTAAATTCTTCTATGCTCCGTTCACCTGGAAGCAGCGAATGAAACGACGTCATGTCCATATTAAGGTCACACCCATGAACCTAAGCATACCTAGTGCCAGTGGTAGTGAGGTAGGACCTGTGTCATCTCTCGAGGACTCCCTGTCCAATGACACCCATGATACAAGAGAGAATGGTGGCGACAACTCCACCGCCTTTGCATTTAGTGAAGTCGTCACCCTCAGTGCGGATGAGTGTGAAGTGCTTGCTCAGGAGCAATTTGGCACGGCTTGCGGACCGAATGATTTGGTCATCTTTCATCTGACAGTAGGCGATTTGGAGAATACCGCCTATTTGATAGATTTGTACACATACAGCTCCCGTGTGGCTAAGGAAGACGGACCACCGCTTCATTTGGGCTATCATTATGTGTTGCCCAATCTGTTCAAACGTTCGGAGGGAAACCTCGAGTTGCCCATCACCTGTGCTAAGGGACATCGCCCTTTGGGTATGATGAAATTGGGTTATCTGATAGTCCGTCCTTCGGAGCATAGTTCCACCATGGACATGAGTGTTAGTTATGCCAGATATTGGAATAAGAAATGGACTGGCTTGGATGTGGGTCATCGTGGCTCCGGCACCAGTTTCAAGGCCAAGGATGCGGTGATCAGGGAAAATACCATCACTTCGCTGAAGAATGCGGCAGATCATGGAGCCGATATGGTGGAGTTTGATGTACAACTCAGCAAAGATTTGGTGCCGGTGGTTTATCATGACTTTATGATCTATGTCTCATTGAAATCCAAGTGTAGCATGCAGGAGCACGACTTCCTGGCGTTGCCCATGCGAGAGTTGTCATTGGAGCAGCTGAGGAAACTAAAGGTTTATCACATCGCCGAAGGTTTGTCCAGGGAAACACGCTCCTTTCACAACGATGATTCGCTAGAGCATCAACCTTTCCCACAGTTGGCTGATGTCCTGGACGCTCTTGATATCCATGTGGGATTTAATATAGAAATCAAATGGTCGCAGCGTCTACAAGATGGCTGCATGGAGGAGGAGTTCGAGCATGTGGTGGATCGCAATCTCTACATCGATTGCATACTGGATGTGGTGCTACGTAAGGCGGGCTCTCGACGCATTGTCTTCTCCTGCTTTGACCCGGATATATGTACCATGTTGCGGTACAAACAGAATCGTTATCCTGTGATGTTCTTAACTCTAGGCCGGACCACCAAGTATAAGAAGTATATGGATCCTCGTGGCAATTCCATGGAGCTGGGCGTTTGGCATGCTGTGGCCATGCAGTTGCTGGGAGTGGTGGCGCATACGGAGGACTTGCTACGTGATCCCAGCCAGGTAAAATGATTTGTTTGGGCTCCCCTCTTATTTGATGCCCTGGCATGAGAGTGAAATGTGAAATCATTCAACTACGCGGACGTTTTAGGTGAATCTGGCCAAGGAACGTGGCCTGGTGCTGTTCTGTTGGGGCGATGACAACAATTCCAAAGATACCATCAAGTTGTTGAAGGAATTGGGTCTGCATGCCATTATCTACGACAAGATGGATGTACTCACTAGCAAGGAGGTGAAGGTAAGTGCAGGGGCTAGGAGTAAGCTGAAATTTTGTATAATTTTGGGAAATTGTTCACCATTTTTGTTTCTTGCAGCAAAGTGTCTTCCACCTACAGGCCAAGGACAGTCAAAAGGAACTACTTAAACTCCAGGCCCTAGAGACGGGACATGTCTGGCATACTTCGGCCAATGGAAGTGAAGAGCAGCAGGCTTAGTGATTGAATTCAATCTAATAATAGGAGCTCTACATAAATACCTACATACATGCATACATATATTTACATCTATACAAATCTGCACATTCATCTTATCATTTAGCAAAATTGCATTTCCCTTAGCAGCACTCAATTCTACTTCTAAGCTTGCTTTAGCAAAACACTTTTCTCGATTTAAAATAATTTCTATTTAACTTCACTTTTCTTGCTCTGTACTCTACTTTTTCCACACACTTTCCTAAAATATTTTATTGAAACACAGAAAATGTCTTATATACTCAGCAAGAAAAAGAGTTAATAAAGGGTTTACTTTGTCATTTTATTCAATGCTTCTACAAATATATAATTGATGGGTCAAAGTTATGTTACGTCTTTTAAAAATCTACCAATGTCCAGGAATAGGTTGAATTTTAAAATATACAGCCACGATCCCATATTCACCTAAGCAATTTTTGAAATTCAAAGGAAATCTGTCAAGGAAAATTGATAATACTCTTTTGAATGTCGAAAAGCTGCAATCAGAACAGTCTTGGTACGATGAGGAATGCTGCCTAACCGAGAACTCTGCAATTAGATGCAACGTGGGCTGTTAAAAAAGTGCCTTTTTGAAAGAAATAAGCATGAGCAGGAATGCGCAAGCGTGAGGAAGTCGAGATGCTATTCGGCGTAACCAAATGGCAATTCGAATAACCGAATGTTTTAAGATATATATTCACAGATAAATTAATGGCATTAGATAAATTTATAACCTTTGGAGCTTATCAGTGTAGCTTTAGACCAGAGTCCCGCACGTCGCTATCTACTGGGCATAGCCAAACTCTCTAAGGCAGCGCAGAGGGACACTAGCAGTATGCCTGTTCGGCTCTTGTCTAGCTGCGTCGCTGCGCAGTCGTTGTTACTGAAATTGAGAGCAAATTGCGTCAGTTTTTGCACTGCTCTTACACACACCAATGCAAAAAAGTGACCGTGTTTTTTGCTGGCCCCTGCCTTAGACAGACTTAAAACAGATCAAACGAGAAAGCAAAGCAAAATTCGTGTGTGCATCAGTTTTATTTCACTTAAGACAGAAAATTCCTATGGCAGCTACAAGAAGTAACCATCCGATCCGCGCGGATCTGACATATTATAAGTGTGCAGCTAAAAGTTAATTGCTTTAAAACTGAGGGAGTAGTTCGCATAGATATAGACAGACGGACGGACAAAGCTCAATCGACTTAGCTCGTCATGCTGATCAAGAATAAGAGGTCGTAGAAAGCATGAAAGTCGGCTTACCAATTAATTTACATATCGATCCTGATTACTAAATATGTCTAGAATGTACGAACTAAGTTATGCGGAATGAAATACGAACATTTTTCTAAAGGCACTCAAAAAGTTTTATGAAAGACTATAATTTTTTCAAAAAGTAGGGATACTATTCCAGCATGCATTAACCAAAGCTAAGCTTTCAAGATAACGCTCAATAGCTATCATGTCATTGAATGTAGCGGAGAGTCGAAATCTAATTTCGCCATATTGCACCAACCATCCAAAGCAGACAACGAATAAAATGTTTTCTTATTTATCGGCTATGGGACTCACGAAATCTTTTATTTATAAAGTAGGAAATATTGGATATATAGAGTGGAAAAAGTGTAGAGAAAACCTGGACCCGGAAAAAGTGCCCCTTACAGCATTCTGAAGTAAGAGCCAAATTAAAGACTGAAAATTTTAGTCGCAAAGCCAAATCATATCGTGCGCTGGCCAAGAGTTATAATGTGAGTGACATAACTATAAAAAAAATATACTACACACAAAGGAGTAATCAAAATAACCAAAATAACCCGGGCCTAATGTTTCTGAACAGCAAAAGAAGATCGGCTAAGAGCACTTTCCAGAAAGTATTTACTTCAAACTCATCAATAGATCGAATTATGGATGACGAGACCGATTTCACAGTAGAGGCCTACGAGCAGACTTCCAATACTAAACCAACTGTAAGAGTCACTTAAATCGACATGGCTGGACATAAATCGGCGTTGCATCAGCAAGCCCGTCTTTTCAAGGCAGTATTAGCTGTTATTACGAAGATCAACAAAGACCATTGCCTTCCTGTGCTTAAACCATTTATTGATAAGCATCGTGCAAATGACAACACAGCCTTGTAGCCCGATATAGTACCTGCTTACTCTGCCAAAACCCTAGAGGCATTAATATTTAATATGCATTGTTTGAAAAGAAGATCTACGGCAAACCATTTTAGCCCAAAAAACATAAATTGCTTGATTTCAAAAGACGAAAGGAAGCTTTCGAAAATCGATACTAGCGGAGATCTAGAGGGATGCAAACCGATCAGAAATAAGGACTGGTTCGGTTCAGTTGTTTACACAGTTTTTGAACCACCGGTTCGGTTTATTACATGGATTTTGAAGCCAACTGAACCGCGGTTTCGGTTCGGTTCAGTGGTTCAGTCTTAATTAATTAAAAATTTATTAAAAGCCAATTTCCGATTTCCGCAAATAATCCCGATCTTCCCTCAAATCTGCGCGGAAAGGAATTCACAAATCAATTTTTGTCCTTGGATGCCGAAAACCCTTCAAATTTCAACCCTTAAAGCCCATCCTTAAGTATAACAATCTCGATATTTTCATGGATTTTTGAAAAGACGATTAGCTTAAAAAATGTCGAAAATCTCATTTCGTTCTGACGCCCTTAATTTCGCTAAGCCAACCCTAAGATTTTGGTTTGAGCTTGGTTCATCGTTGTGAGGTAAGTTGTTAATGTGGAAAAGAAAACATACTTAGAATAACATTTTTAAATAGGTTAAAAATTTTTAAAATTTTAATGATTTGGAGCATCTTAATAGACGCCATAATACGTCATAATCATAACATTCATCGTAGCTCAATTTTGAGTACATCAAGATGAGTTTGCTTTTAAATGAAGCATTCGAAATCACCAAAAAAACAGAAATGGCCTTTGGGCATTAACAGCAGCGGCGAGACTTTTAAACGGTTTCCAAAACGGCATCTTCAGAGATTTCTTTTCCCTTGAAAAGGTAAAAACTGATTTGAAAGTTTGGGATAAATCGTTTTGATCAAATCAAGCAAAATCAAGCTTCCCAAAAACCGAATAAAATATTTGGCTTTTAATTAAAAATTCCATTCATATTTGGTTTACTCACAAGACAACTCTTACCAATTTCGATCCATTGAATTCGGCATCGATAGCATGCCTTTATGTGAATATCAGAGCTGTCTGTGATGAATTCAAATATTTTTCAATTTAAAACACTTTTTTCAAAATAGTCTTTCTACACAAATCACGCATACGCAGTGTTGCATTTTACCGCCAGCCAGAGGCAGGCAAATGTCAGCACAAAAGAAAATGGAAAAACTAAACACTGCGCATGTTCATACATTCCTTCACAGAGCACAAAAATTCCATCATTGTTGTCTCCGCGAGTCTTTTTTTTGGCTCTCCCTTCAGTTTGTTAAATCTCATCGAACGGTTCGGAACAAGCGCCGAGGAATAGCCCACCCAGAAAAAACGAGCTCGAACGTAAAAAAAAGAATCCCGAAGGAGGAGCGGGAAGCGGGCAACGTTTTTTTTTTCAACGGCCAAAAGTGTAGTCTAGTAGTTGGAGGAGTTTTTGAGTTCGGGTTTTTGTTTCTTTTCCCCAAGATATTCATTTGGTTACATTTGAGTTGCCTTTTGAACGCGAAACAATGTTTATCTGCAGAGCGCACCGAAATCAAAGTCCCAACGTATAGGTGAGCAGGCGGGACTAACTGGTGTAAAGTGGATGTGTGTGTGAGTGTGAATACATACATATGTTTTATGTATATCAAGTGCAGAAAACTCCAAGAATTTGCAAAAAAATCCTAATCTTTCGCTGAATTCAATAAGGAAGATTTTGTGTTATACCAAAAACGGAAAAATCGATGCGTGCGCCTCCTGTGGCTGCCACACACGTGTACATCCTTTTGTGTGTGTGTGTATCCTGGTGTATGCCATGTACACGCCAAGTTAACTGAGGGCAGGCAACTTCATACCCACAACAACAACAACAACAAAACAGAGCAGTTACAGCAGTTGAGGCCGCACTTACAAACACTCCTGACCTACTGCCCGAACACACCCCCCAAAACCAACTAAACCAACCTAAAACAACTTCTCCTTACGTTCACTTGCGTGTGTAGTTCAGGATGTGGTGGGTGTGGGTAAGAAAGGAAATTTGGTATATAAAAAAAAACTCATTTTAAATATGTACACAGAAAAAAAAGCCGGTCTGAATCTGAACATTCAGTTTCAGTAGCAATAGATAATCTGTACGAGAAATTCCATTTACAGTTTCTGAATTGATGAACATTCAAACTACTTCAGCCGAGTTATATGTTTATTTAATTGGGGATAGTTTTGTCATTCGTGAATGCGCGCCATTGTTTCTAGAAATACATTTATTTAGATATTCTTTGGTTTAAAATGCCGGATAAAACGACAGATAAGTAAATTGAGAAACAACTCAATCTTTCTATGTAAACGGTTTGGAAACAACAATTACTACCTATAGAATTTCAAAGGATTTTTTTAATTTTTGAAAGCCCTTAAAACCCAATTTAAAATTTCTAAATACAAGTAAGAAATCGACTACTTAGGATATGAAAAAAATTATATTTGTTTCTATCGAGTTCAATTTCCGCCAGCTATTTGAAATGTTCTCCAATTTTGGAAAGCGCTTTTAACATTTGGCCTATTTGAGTTAAGGGTAGCCTCATAATCCAACGACAGCTTGGCTTAGCGGAGCAATTAAAAATCTGCTTCGGGCCTCACTTCGTATTGCGGCATTCGTACCTATGTCCGAAAGGCCAACATGTTGGTTCTTTTAAATGTGAATATCTCTTCAAAATCATAGGCGAAACAAGACGAAATGCTGCCCTACTAGATTATCGTGTCTCTTTCTTTCATGCTCTAGACAAAATAAACAGGACTAAGTTTGTTCGATGCATCATGACATAATAATCGGATCTTTATTTTCTTTTTCTTAGTTTCTCTTCTTTAGAAAAGAAAACATTTTTTAAAACTCTTTTAAGTAGCTCATCAGCAGCAAAGCAAACCAAAGTGTTCCTATTTACATAAAGTATTGTGACTAAATCAAAATTCCGGACAAAAGAAAAGTAGAAATAATATTTTGATTTGAAATTTGTATTTAAATTTTACTTAACATCGAATTAATTCACCGCTGCTGAACACTCAGCACACATCAAGACAAGACAATTGCCTCAAGGTGTCGAGGTCATAGGTTCAAGCTCCCAATCGAAGCAAAGATTTTATTGTTATACACTTGAAAAGTGTGTTATAATTTTGCCCAGAAGTTTGCAACGCATAGAAGGAATCATCTCCGACCACATAAAGTATATACATTCTTGATCAGTCGAGTCGATTGAGCATTGTCCGTCCATCTGTCCGTCCGTCCCTCAGTTTTAAAGCTATCGAGCTGAAATTTTGCACAGAGTCTTTTGCTGCACACTGCACATATGTCGGAACCGCGAAAATCGGATGGTCACTTCTTGTAGCTGCCATACAATTTTTTTCTTTGTATTGTTTTAATCACACTAGACATAAAGCTTATAAATAAAGTCATTGGTTACAAAATTTAGTCAGTGGTCACAAAAGATACGGGTGCGGAACTCATTGCCAACTTTTACAGGTTCATAAATCCTCCGAAGGACTTTTCTCTCAAACACGCCGATCGCCGCCTCTGCTGTTAATGTCCATGCTTCTGGGATAACAGGCGACACGTATAGCGCAATTTTCGTTTTTCGAGAGAGGGCTCTGCTCTTGAACTCCTTACTGAGCCCGTAGTAACATCGGTTTAAAAGCGTTATTCTTCTTCGGATCTTTAGACTGATGTTGTTGTCGCTGGTAATCATCGTTCCGAGGTAGACAAAGTCCTTTACAACCTTAAAGTTGTACTCTTCCATTGCAACAGATTGTCCAAGATGCGTAGGCTCACTGCGCGCTGAGACTAACTAATGAGTTTTGACTGCTTCAAAATCTCTGAAAACGTCATGCTTACCGCCCGTTCGGTTTGGCCGATAATGTCTATATCATCGGCATATGCAAGTTGCACTACCTCTTTATAAAAGGTGGTGCCCGATCTGTTACCACTTGGGCACTGGCGCAGTATATTCTCCATCAGCAGATTAAAGAAGTTAGACGATAAGGTGTTACCCTGCCTAAAACCTCTTCTGATATCGAAAGGCTCGGAGAGGTTCTTTCCTATTTTGCAAAGTCGAACGTACTTTGCTGGTATACTATAAGTAGACAGGGCTTCAAAGGACTTTGACCATATCGGTGGGTCTGCTTTTTTAAGTATTGGACCGAAAACACTTAGACTCCAATCTTCGGGCATACTCTTTTCGGACCATATTCTGCATAGGTGTTAGTGCATGCACCTTACCAACTGCTCGCCGCCAGCCTTAAACAATTCAGCGGGCAGCTCAACAGCTCCAGCTGATTTGTTATTTTTTAGCCGTTTTATGGCTAACCAAACTTCGTTATAGTTCGGTTGGTCCACTACTTCTCCAGAGGCGTCATTCATTGTGTTCGACATCGCCTCCCAGCAGGTTTGAAAAGTAGTTTCTCCATTTGCCTAGGGCCACTTGTGCATAGTGGGACACCGGCCATAAAACCTTCGGCTAGTCGCCGAACTGTTTGGGTAGAATTTTCGAGTCTCACTGAAACGACTACTATAACATATTTTTATCAATAACAATAACTGTTTCCAAAAATAGCTCCGGTCTTGATATTATCAAATAAAAGTTACTGAATATCTTGCCCATTTCCAATAGAAACTACTCTAAAGTTATTACAAATTTGCAGTTAAAAGATTTTAGTCGGTCCTGTTCCGAATTTCGAGTCACTTTTCATGTAAGCGTTGATATTTCTAATTTATTTATATTCTTTGAATGTGAGAAGAATAGCAATGATAACTGGATTAGATCATCTCTTTGTAATGTATTGAATCCACTTGGCATTGAGCAATCGGTCTCTATGGGCAATGGCCGTTGGCCCTCATCCAAAATAAAACATTTTTATTCCTTCCAGGGAGCCAGTTTTTTAATATTATCACATTCTAAACAGTAAACACATTCATACATTTCTCAAACCTGATCTTGTAACCGCAGATAAGCTTTTCACCTTCCATGCATTCCAAGATTGCCAAACAGAACTTAAGTTATATTTAGAGTTGATCGTAAAATAATCAAATGGTTCGAATGGCTTGAGAAGAATACCATAAAGCCATAAAAAATTGTGCAATAGTGTTGAGAAAATCTCGTTCATTTCACTTAACATGTTCATTTGTTCTTCTCTTCAAAGTGAGTCAACACACTGAAAATGCTCAGTTGTTCAGTTGCTCATCGACTATTCTCAAGGCATGGCGAACTAAAGCAATAATTCGAATTAATTGAAATTCTTGGAGTCAATGAGCAGGAGTTACTGAAACAGAAGTCACTCAACTATAGTCACTGACCAAGAATCTCTAAGCAGATGGTACTCAACAAGAGTCACTGAATATGAGTTTCTTAATAAGTTTCAGTGACAAGGGTTACTATATAAAAGTCCCTGAACAAGAGTCACTGAACAAGAGTCAAGGAACAAGAATCCCTGAAAAAGAGTCCCTAAACAAGAGTCACTGAAAAAGAGTAACTACTCGTAAGCAGGAGGAAATGAGCATGGGACACTGAACATAGGTAACTGATCAAGAGTTACTGGGCAGGAGGCACTGAACGAATATAACAATCCAAAAGAAAATGTTCACTTGTTTAGTTTAGTGAACAACAGATTTTATTAACCACTCATGAACCACACAACAAATTTTGAAACTTCTTAGCAAATTTAATTACGTTTGTAACTTAGATTCCCAAACAGTTGCTTCATAATGGAGCAGGCTAAGGTAATCGTTCAATTTATAAAGAAGCAAGTAAGAAAGTCGGTCAACCCTATAATATATTGTATCTCTGTGTGAGATATGACTTTTTTCCGGCTGTTAATGCAGATCATGATTATATATACTCTATAGGGTCAGCTTCTTTTTTCTTTTTCATTTTTTAAAAATTAATATAATATAATATGTTTATCTCTGGTACAGAGTATAACAAGAAAGAAAGTCGGTCAAGACCGACTTTTATATACTCTGCCGCAGTACTAGCAGAAAGCAGCGTTGTTGCTCCGCTGCAGCAGCGAACACTCTTTTGCTCATAACTCGACTGCAAGTTATCCGATCTTCACAGATTCTTTGGCTAATCGATAAATAATCCTTATTACTATATGTGTCCAGCAAGGACGAACATTTTTCAATAACATTTTGGAAGATATGACGTTTTTTCCCAATTTGAGGGGGCGTGGCAAAAATAGAAAATCAACTTGATGTGCCTGCAAGTAAAAACAGCTTTTGTCCCATACATGTCAACCCCGCTATCTCTTACAATCTCAGAGATCTGTTTGTTTATACGGACAGACACACAGACGAATGGACAGACGGAAATGTTCATGCGGAAATGTTTCTTTCTAGCTGTTGTATACTTTTGCACCAACTTAATATTTTCTGAGTACCTTATGTACAGAGTATTCAAATTAAACAAAGTTTTGGAGACATGCTAAAAGGTTAAAAAGAAAATAAAGTTTTTTCTCAGTGTATTTCAGTGCACTCCTCAATTTTTGAAGTTTTCTCTGCTCATTAAAAGTGAATAACCAAGAAGCTATAAATACTTTTTGGAATTAAACCCCACAATTAATATCAAGAAATTTGTGTACTTTCTATTAGGAAAATTTATTCTTCCCGCTATTATTATGGATTTTGGAATACACAGCAAAACGCTTAAAAATGAAAGTGTGTATGTACACTACGCCGAAGCTAATCATTAGCATTAATTGGCTAGGACCACCGCCCACAACCTACCCCTGCCGCCCCACCCTCGCGCTCCATCACTAACCGTTCGGTCTCAGCGTGTGTTGGAGTTTGTTTGTTTCGTTTCCAAACTGCCTCATGTTTTTGATTTTTATTGCCTTGCTTTTCGAGAGTTTAGCAGCCGGCTGCAAGTAAAAAATTGATGAAAATCCAACGAAAAAGAGAACAGACAGGAAAAGACAGTCGGATAGGCAGGCGGACGGACGGACAGACAGACAGTTGCTGGACACTCAGACAGACTGCTGTTGCTCTCTGGGCCTGCGACCTGGTCGGTGTGGGTGTATGTGGTGGGTAAACAAATGCAGCGCCAAAACTAAATATTGTTTAAGAACAAATATTTGGCTTCTTGTGCAAATCACGATGGCAGCAGTCTCCAAGTGATTTTTATTCATGACGCTATTGATGATACGGCCATAGCTGTGGGATGCGCGCTTCACCCGAGCTGCTAATGGGTCAATTCAATCGAAGCACAAAGTATTTATTATGGTCTAGATTTCTAATTATATACGTGCGGCGCAACATTGAATCATCCGATGAGTTGCTGGCGCAAGGAAGCATCGTTCAACTGAGTTTTCCAGAAATCCACAAAATCAGGCACGCGATATACGTGTCTTCTTATATGCGCAAGACGACCATAGCGAACCACATATGATATTCTGCTAATAAATCGCAAAACATTTTTTCGTTGCAGTAGCCGTTCCAGAGTACATAAATTTTTCAGATGAAAGTTTGCAATGTAACGCGAATTTTCAAAGGGTAGTGGAGACCCTTTAGAATATTTAATTTGCTGGTTATATTTCCAAAATTTACCAACGGTAGATTTTTAAAGTATTTTTTTAAAAAAAAATTTTTTTTTTAAAAAAAAAAAAAAAAAAAAAAAAAAAAAAAAAAAAAAAAAAAAAAAAAAAAAAAAAAAAAAAAAAAAAAATGTTTGTTTGGAAGATCCTATTGTATTGAAAAATTCCCATTTCACCCAAAACCCCCGTGTTATTAATCTGTATATAATAGTCCCCCCCCCGAACATCCCCAGACTTGCGCTGCTGGATTTGGATGTCGATTGGAACATTTTATAATTTGTGCTTTTTTTATGTTTACTTTTCTTTCCTTGAAATATTACCAAGTTTTATTAATGGTCTTTGAACATATTTGCACGAAAATATCATTCAACATATTTGTACATCCTTATGATTCTGTTGTATTTAAGGAGTGCCCAGCTATCATTTCTTGACATCCTTACTCTTCCATTGTGAACTACCATCATTTTTGGAATTTTCCAGTATTTCATTTCTAACAATATCCTTGTCGTGGAGTGTCGAGTTGATTAGACAAGGAAAGCAATGTCATCCACATACATCCTCCGTATGCCTAACTATACTATATTTAGGGGCGTTCCAAGCAAAAAAAATATTTTCTGAGAATTTTCCGAATTGGAAAAAAAATTTCTAAAGGAAGCTTATTTTGAGAAAAGCTTAACCCTAAAATTTGAACTTCTTTGAACTTTTTTGCAGTTCTAAGCCCACCCCCTTCAATTTTTTTATGTATTTCGGGTGATACCGGAAAGGATTAGTTTAAGCCCGGCCAGGCAAAACCGGGATCAAAGTGTTGATCCCGGACGGGTCAGTCCAATTTACGCCATTTCGAGAACAACCCATTATTAATCGCAGATGGATTTATTTTTGGTTCAGTGTAGTATTTAGCTTGTAATTGTATATTTAGGGGGGTGGGGAGGGTTTTAACCCTGCGTACGCCACTGGTGCCAATACAGGTCGCTGCTTGAATTCTTTACTGATTAAATATTTTGAATACGGTTGAAGGTCAACCGTATTCAAACCAATAACACTGTTAAATCTGCCATGTAAGCTCTAAGGCAAAAAGCGTTCTGTTCTGGGTCTTTTTAATTCAATAGCTTAAGAACAATGTTTCGGCAAATTAAGAATCAAAATAAAAATTTATTAGCAATTTTTATTAACAATTTTTTCCTAAAAAATTCAAAGGTCTATCTGCAAACGAGCGTTTTCGAGTATTTTAAAACTAAAAAAAAATTCACAACTTTTACCCTTTTAAGCGCTGGACTTCCGCAAAGAGTTCCAAAAGCAGAATCTTGGTGTTAAGCTTTTCTCATAATAAGCTTCATTGGGCAAATTTCCATCCAATTCGGAGACATCATTTCAGAAAACTTGTTTAACTTTAAAAAGTAAATGTGTACAATTGTTTATTTATTGTCCCTATAGGTGTCTATAATGGAGTTGAGTGGCCGGGTGGCTCAGCGGCTAGTGTGCGCAACCGCTGTTCAAATGTCGTGGGTTCGATTCCGCCTCGGAACATCTAATGAAAAGAGTTTTCTTTGAGTAAACTTTACACCCAGTCACCCCTCTCTGCTGTTGGCGCCAGCTTTAGCGGTAATTCGACTTTAAGCTGTACGTCAGAGATTGAAGGCTCGGCGCTTTGGCACTTTGGGGCTGTGTCGAAGCCATTTTTACAATGGAGTTGAATATTTTACTGTCTCCAGAACCGGTTCAAAGTGAAATTAACTCTCGCCAATGCAAAGGCCCCGGGCGATGCTGGGTGTTCAGCTAGTAATAAATAAAAACTAGAAAAAGTCGGTCAAGCCGGACTACTTGAAATATACTTAGTAGTACCAACGAAAGTGTATGCGCAGAATGAACACTCTTTTTGCTCATAGCTCGACAACCGTTCATCCGATCTTCACCAATCCTTCAGCGGATCAATAAATAATCATGATTACTAAATACGCCCTGAAGAAACAAACATTATATCTATAAAATTCTGGGAGATATGACGATTTTACAAATGCGGTAGCGGGAGGACGTGGCAAAGAATTGCTTATGCCCTTGTCTTGTCTGGCCTCAATCATACACCATCTGTGAGATCCTGTTTGTACATATGGACGGACAGACAAGACAACATGGCTATATCGACTCAAGCGGTTCTGCTGATCTAGAATATATATAATTTATAGGGTAAGATGCTTTCTTCTTACTGCACAAACTTAGTACAGAGCATAAGTAGGATTCCAGAAGTTATGATAATAGAGAGCTCAAATGATTGAAATAATGCTCAGCTTAGAGCCAGGTTCATAAAACGTATGAAACAGCATTTAGCAATTTAAATTAAGATTTTTTTGCGAAATTAAATCAACCAAATGGTATCTCTAAAGCTGCCATCATATTCAAATCATTGTTCACAAGATAAACCAACACGATTCTGTACGAAATTTTCACTTTTCCAATAGTCACAACACGTTAACCAACGAAGGACTATTGTTACATTGAGATTAGACTTACCGAGATGTAGATTCAGAGCACGAACCTTTCTCGTGTTACTTTTCGCTTTGGCTAGCCTCATAGAAATCGAAGGGTTTCAGAAAATTAATTATTTATAAATAGAATTAAGATTACAGACACGAATGTTTCCAGATACCATAATGAAGACACTTTAAGTTCTGAAGCAAATCAATTAAAAAGGTCCCACAGAAGCCCTACAGATGATATTTCAGAACTAAAATGAAAAACTTTATTGGGGTTCGAAAGAAATTGGAACAGCGATTTTCCAGCGACTCATTTAAATTTAGAAAGCTAATATGTTGGCCATTTGTTGAAGGTTATCGTTTACGATATTCCGCGTCTGTGTAGTTTTTAGAACATTTCTGTAGATATTTGAATATTTACAATGCGAAAAATGAACCGCACAATAATGTGAAGCAAATGTAAACAAAATAGAAATAAGTTTTCCACAAGCAGGGAAGTTGGCTTTTCAATAATAATAATTAATTCATCTTCTACATCTTTTCAGCATCATGTATGGTCCCACGTCAACCCCAACCCTAGTGAGTAACATCAACATCCGAAACAGCGAAAGCCAACCTCTAAAACAATGCATTGGCTGTCCTAAACACCTAGTTAAGAATTATCCAGGAGTGCACGAAAGTACGAATGAGTGGAGTAAAAATGAGGATTAGCTGCGCTGTGCCGCTTTAAAAAATAGGGCACACCACAACTAGCTACAATCGTGGGCAAGGACAACAGATCATATGCAGGTTGGCGGCCATCCAAAAACAAACAAACAAACACAATTGCACCCTGTAGTATTTTAGAGTAATTATGAGTACACCCTCAATATACATACCACCCACAAAAAGAATCTTTTACTTTAGCTTCTACCATCAAACAATGACTTATATACCTGAAAAAATGCAACAAAATTATGCGCATGCAGCCAAGATCTGATCATTTAATATGGACTCCGAATCACCGGTGGTTTTCTCAATACTGGCGGCATTCGGCATGAACATACAAGGCCCCATTGAAGAAAGATTCCGGCGACGCGCCTATCGCGTCTAACGGAAGCATTGGCCAACTATGATCCGATACTGAACGAGTAACTTATTTGATCGGCATCAGGCGTATTATACTTTAAGTGCTCAACCCATCTATTACAGGTGAGGAAGGTCGACTAAATATAGATTTCGTGATAAATATTTCATTTTTCATTTCCGTTTCGCAGAGCTGGCAAACTGCACTATCACAGATGTGTGCGGACGCCGCTGTTCGAGGAGGAATTGAATTTTGGGGTCTGGGCTACAATCCAGGTGACCCCTGCTGCTGGATGACCTACACACAGGTGAGTTTCATTCCTATTTCATTGATGGCTCAAATCTCATCATTTCGAATATATCTTGACAGCATCATGTGACGCAGGAAACCCTAGCCGTACTGGATCG
>JAEIFV010000799.1:0-143733 GCA_018904265.1 Lordiphosa collinella
TAAGACGAAAAATCATCAAGGCTTCTCAAAAGCCTTGGTTTAATCAGGAAATTAAAACAGCTATATCAGAACGTGACAAATCCTATAATTTATGAAAAAGATATAAGACAGATTCGCACTATATACTATTTAGGACATTTAGAAAAAGAGTAGTAAAATTGATAATTGAATCGAAGACTAAATACTACTCTGATAAATTCTACAGTGCAATAGCTAATAAATCAACATGGAATGAAATACATAAACTGGGTATTGGGAAACAACAAAAAAGAAATAATCTCGGACGTTGATGCTAACCAACTCAACAACGAATTTGTTAATTTAAGCGAAATTCCAGATGTCACCCAAAATGAGTACCTGAATAGTTTACCATACAACGCCTGTGATAGTAGATTTAACTTTATATGTGTTAGTCAATGTGATGTCCTTGAGTGTATTCTTACAATTAAGTCAAATGCTGTTGGATTAGATGAACTTGACCCTAAGTTCCTAAAAATTATTCTCCCACAAATTCTGCCACACTTAACTCACATTTTCAATACCGCCATCACAACTTCCGTCTTCCCTGTAATGCTTAAGTCCACTAAAATAATCCCCATTTTGAAACCTGACAACAAATTTCGGCCGATTGCAATACTACCTTATTTGTCAAAGATTCTTGAGCACCTAATGGCAGACCAAATTCGACAATTTATGACCAAAAACTCACTTTTTAATGACAATCAATCCGGTTTTAGGAAGAAAAGAAGCTTCACCACAGCTATTCTACAAGTTGTTGAGAATATCCAAAAAGACTTTTCTCACTTTATTAGACTATAGTAAAGCCTTCGACAAAGTAAATCATGACATATTATGCACTAAACTTAATAAAATGTACGCATTGTCCCAAGTAACTTTTTATGAAGCGCGACATGCTGTCCTTGCTGATATTTATTTCAAGAGAAATTATTTTCTGTTTGCTCAGTGGATTTCGATATTCAATCAGTATCCTCAAATAACTTCACGGTTCGATGCACAAAGCTTTGGGTGATTTCCAGTGGGCGCAACATCCGAAAGATTTCACCCTTTTCGTAGCCGCATTTAGGCAGGCCGTCAATTTGGAGTGGATGCGTTCAATGGTTCTCGATAGCGAATGTGTATTGGTAACGTCTTCCAAATTAGCTTGTATTTATTTTATAATCTTTCACATAATTCTGTTAAGTTTGTTAAACATCTGATGTCTATAGCAAAAAGCTGCCATACGAACGATCGGTCAGAAAAAAAAAATTTTGCGAGAAAAACTATTTGCTTTTTATACTTTGTACCAGAGGTTCACAGAATGTGCAAAAGAATGTAACAGCCAGAAGGAAGCATTTCCCACCCTTTAAAGAATATATATTCTTGATCAGCATCAACAGCCGAGTCGATATAGCCATGTCCGTCTGTCAGACCGTATGAACGCACAGATCTCAGAGGTGGTAAGAGATAGTAGTCCGAAGAGTATGAAACAAAAACTTCTTATACTTGCAGGCAGGTCAAGTTTATTTTCAATTCTTGCCAGTCCCCCTACCGCCCCCCAATTTAGAAAAAACGTCATATCTCCGTCAGTTTTAAAGATAGAAGGTTCGAACCTTCTGGACATATTTTGAAGTCAAGATTATTTATCGATCAGCCAAAGGGTTGGTAAAGATCGGATGAACGGTTGTCGAGTTATAAGGAAAACAAACAAACATGGGCGGCACCGGTCGCAACGGTGATGGGCAGCTCTTCACAGATACAGAGTATGTTATATTCGGGCTTGACCGACTTTTTTTTCTTGTTATACCCTTGCAGAGGGTATTATAAAATTGTGCGGATGTTTGTAACGCATTGAAGGAAGCATCTCCGACCACATAAAGTATATATATTCTTTATCAGCATGACGAGCTGAGTTGATTTAGCCTTGTCCGTCTGTTTCAATGCTATCTCCTCCGTCAGTTTTAAAGCTGTCCTCACCAAACTTTGCACGAAGTCTTTTGGTACAAATAGAAAATAAAATTATTTCTTAGAACAAAAATAAGGAAAATATAATTCTTGGAATCTTAAAATCTATCCTCGAATCTGTACTTCTCTAAAATAAGTTTAGATTTTAAATAAACCAAACTTAATTTGAATGTATTCCATCATTTTGGATTAATTATAAATTGAACGCACCACAGATTCCCAGCATTAACTTCGTACACCTGTTTTAAACGCTTCATCACTTCAAGTTCGTTGCCTAAGTCTTTTGTTCCAGTTCCCATTTATATGTTAAATTGCGTCACCTTGGAATGCGATAAAACTGATTGAACTTCAATTTTCGGTATTCTTTTCTTCAGCATCCCGAAGCAGCTGCTACCGCAAAGATAATTTAACTAAAATTGGCAGGCAAGGTCAAAGCGGTCAGTGACTGTCGACGGGAATGGCCACCAGCGCAAAAATGCCCTTTTCAAAAATGTTGGCGTTGATTTGTTTATTGCAGTGAGCAAAATAAAATTAATCACCCAACAACAACAGCAGCGAGAAAAAACTTCTGAGCTACGCAAAAAAAGCGGCTACCGTTTCAATTTTGTGCACATAAAATGATAAATAAAATAAAAATAAATGCCATACGGATGTGTCGCCGTCTGAATCGCTGGAATGTATAAAGCTTGCCGAGGACGGTCGTTGGTCTGTTGGCCAGAAAATCACTATTTCCAACACGCGCTCTGTGCGCTTTTTTTTTGTTTTTGGCAACTTGCTCGACTGACTCACATTACTAAAAGCAGTCATAACTTAGCCACCAGCTGTCAACGCTGAAGCAGCCAGCCACCAAATCGGAAAGGGAAAGGGCCAGGTTAAGTGAGTATAATTGAAGTGGCTAAGCATCCAACAATCTTGCACTCCGCTTCAAGTTCAAGGTGAACACGACGGAATGGACGCTCCATGGAGGCGCAATGAGAGTGCATTAAATATGATGAGATTGTGGGTAATAACAAATGGCTAACTAAGTGAATGGTAATGATGGGTTCATCATAATCGTAATTCGAAGAAAAGTATTTAAAACACCTATTAATCTGTCTGCACTTATTTAGTAAAATTCTTTTTCAACGTACAGCATTCGTTTTTTAGAATTTTTTGGGGTTAAATTTCTGAAAATTCTAGCAAAAAAGGCATCATAATTAAGAGGGATAAATTTAATCCAATTATTCTTAGGGTAAGCCCGGCATGAGCTGAAAAACTCAATCTCAACTTACAGGATATTCCACTCAACTCCAATTTTGTATGCTTGGCGAAAGCCATTTGATCTTATGTCATTTCAAATGTGCTTACTTCAGGAGCGATAGCGGAGAAATATAAGTAGCATCCCTTCAGTTTGGCTCAGTACTGTATATTAGCTGAAACAGCCCTGAAATGGAAGGGCTGGCACCAAATTCATGGCATCCCTTATATGAGTTTCAGACATGAATTTAACACTGACATGTCGTACTACATCATGACCTTAGCTGATTTTAGTCATGATTACATTACTGAATTCATGGGTAAGTTTGATGGGAAGTACTGAATCATGCCTAATGTCCTATGGAATATGGGGTAAGGAAAGAATCTTTAAAGGATTAAGTCAATATTACATAGCGAGCTCAAATTGTTCTCGAAAACTCTTTAAATGATTCTGCATAAAAAGGATTAAAAAATTGAGATCAAGTCCAAATTTTTCGGCTCGGCTCAAGAATATCCGAGACTACACTGTATTTATTAGCGTTTGGGATATTTTAAATACTAGCTCAATACCCGGCGACGCCCGGGGAGAAAACGCATCAAGTTTCAACTGGTTCCAAATAGACATACTCTTTTGAACTTGTCCAACCTTGTTCGAACCCATTTTTAAAAAGTAAAAATATCAGACTTCATATTTCCAACCCAAACACAAAATTTCCTGCTTATATTTTAAGTAATGTAAAACGTAAAATGGCTTGACACACCCCCAAAGGGCCAAAGCCGAGCCTCTCTTAATCTCTTGGCTTGTGCGCTTCTAGTTTTCGCTCAAGAGAAAGGGACCTACAGTTTAACTGCGAATCCGAACGGCAGTTTGAGAAGCTTTTGCATGGCTAATTACTACAAAGCTGTCGCCAACAGCAGAGAGAGGTGACCGGGTGTAAAGTTTATTCAAAGAAAAAACTTCTCATTAGATGTTCCGAGGCGGGATTGAACCCACAAAACCGGTTCTAAACCAGTTATATATTCAACTCCATATTTTCAACCTACAATCCAACTTTCAAGTTCTTTGCTTAAATAGCTTTAAAGATATGCCTCCGCACCACTTTTGAACCGCTTTTGAACCTGTTCACAGACATGAACATGTCGAACTGCATTATGAGCGAAAAATCCATAAAAAAGAAGTTTAAAAAAAATCGTATGAAAGTCTCCTGGTAACTCAAAAAAGTAATGATGCAGTTCGATTCCTAGGACCCGAAATAGGGTCGAGTCGAGTTTGGTCAACTCTTTTTTTTTTTAAAACTATCACAGTGTAATTGATACACCTAGAAAAAAGCAGAGCGAATAATTAAAGTACGAATGCTGTTGAAAAAAAATAGTCGTTCTTGAATATTCTAGAATTTCGTTCTTGAAATCAAGCTAAGTTCGTTCTCAGTTAAGTGTTTTAGGCGAGGGGAGTGAGGTTAAGAAACTGTCGATTTTTATGGCAGAGGGGTGTGTGGTGTGTTTTGCACTCATGTTGCTTTGGAATACCCAAGCAGTTACGTCTAGTGGTCTTCATTTGACAGACAAAGACTGCTGCCGCTATGTGGTGTTGTGCTTCTCGAGCCGGCTAAAACTTGCTACATAGTTTGATAATTAATTTTCTATGAAATAAATTAAAACAAAAAGGAAAAAATAGTTGATTTCAAATTGTTGTTTGATTGGAATATGGGGCGCCCTTGCTTTTGAATCTGTCGATCTCTTGATTCAAGAGTGAACGATTGTTTTCTTGAACCTGATAAAGTCGTGATACAAGAACCAACATTTTTGGTTTTTGACAACGCACTATGCTCTTGATTCAAGAATGAGCCATCTAGGATTTGAGTACGTTTAGTACTTGATTCAAGAATTTTTCTATTTGATCTGAGAATGTTTCGTACTTGGTTCAAATATTAACACTTTTGGATCAAGAAAAACGGGATCAAAAATGTATACTTGTATCAAGAAATTTGCTTTTGTATGAAGAATTTTCATTCTAATCGAACTGCTAAATCAAAAATTCTTGATCCGAGTATGAAATGGGTTTTATATTGAAAAGATTACACCTGAAATTAAATAAAAACGTTTTTGTTGTTGGCGAAGCGGTTGTTGTTGTGGCGCACATCAAAGTAGGGCCAAATAAATAAAATTGGTCCTAGGGTTACGGATTTTTCTCAGGAACGGCTTAAACGAAATCGATGAAATAAAAAAGAATGCGGTCAGAATTAATGTGGATATCACATATGCGTTCATTTTTTGGATAGGGTAAAAAAAGGCCGGAGCTGTAGGTTATAAAGTCAAAATTTCAAAAATCAAATATTGCGAATAAAACTAGATACAAATTTTGAAATTCGTTAATTTCTACCTAATGTTCGTTTATTCAGTACGGATAGAAAATAAAAATTGTCATTGAATCCACACCTTAGGGGTAAGTTCCTAAAATTGGACGATAAT
This sequence comes from Lordiphosa collinella, assembly GCA_018904265.1. Lineage (NCBI taxonomy): Eukaryota > Metazoa > Arthropoda > Insecta > Diptera > Drosophilidae > Lordiphosa > Lordiphosa collinella. The sequence goes on from JAEIFV010000799.1 coordinate 5,668, forward strand.
CTTTCGACTTATCCCAAGAGCTTACAAGCGGAGATCAGATCGGCTCGAAAAAAAACAATTAACCATGACCATGTTGGTGGGTTTTCCAAAATTTGAAAACAATTTTGCCATTAATGAAGCCCTAAATCCGAACTTCATTCGGGTGGAATCAAAAAATTCCGATACATAGCTATTTCCATACAGAATTTTCCGGGAATTTTCACACCCTGGGGCGAATTATTTTTAAAATGGGCAAAAAATCACAAATAACACAGCCCAACAGTGATTTTGATGCAGGTCTATTTTGATCTGAATACTAAACAAAACTGCATCATAGGTTTAGTTTCCAAGATATGGCGGAAAAACGGGTTTGTGTGGCCTCCATAATTCCTAGAATGGCCAAAATTCTACAAAATCCACAAGAAATTTCTTGGAAACAAGAGCTGATGGATCTAAACCGAAACCAGTTTTGCAATAAGTAAACATAAACTTATCATATTTTTACGAAGTAACCAAAGCTGGTAATTTTGTAAGCCTGAATAATTTCGAATACTTACAACCCGAGAAAAATCGCTTACTTTGCATATAAACTGAGTTTGCAAACTTTCCTGGTGCTTATCCGACCTTTGGGAGTGGAGTTTTCCGAGACCCGCCTTAGTGCCCACTTTCAGCACAACTTACTGTTTAGTCTGTGCGAAGATTGCCAATCAGTCAGTCAGTCAGTGAATTAGTGAGGACAAAATATTTTTTATATAGACAGACTAATTCTTAAAATAAAAAAAATTTTTTTTTGAATTTATGCGTTAGCCGGCTTGATGTTAAAGTTTCAGATACTTTTATCAACAAAATGTAAATTGGCCATAATATATACTATAGGGTGGGCTGGTCACCTATTCAGCTTAGGATCCTACAGGTTCAGTCTTTCACAGACTTCCTCATCAGTTTGCAAGTCAACCTTTTTTTAACCTTGCAAGGCCTAATTGAGAGGTGGGATCCAGATAATTCTATAAGAAAATTTCAAAGAATTTCTTTAATACGGAGCCAGAGCTATTCTTCTGATTAAATTTTTGGATAATCATCGAAGCTATATATATAATTTTTGAGCAAGCCTAACATTAGGTACCACTCTTTACAGTTTTCTGTAAAGTCTTAGCTTACAAAGTACATAAGATGTTCCCCGAGGTTAATGAAAATATCTAAAAAAGCACCTCGTACCTCTAAAAGTATAAGTGTGTTAAAAAGCATATGGTGGATCGAAAACTAAATCATATAGCTGTCATAAAAACAATCGGACAAAATCTACTAACTACACACCTATTATATTGTCCATGAGTGTATATAGTATAGCTGTCATAGAAAAGTAAAGCCTGAGTCTGAAAAGTAGTCTAAGCAATAAAAACTTTTTGGTTTTCAATGGAAATGTCCTTAAAATCTACATATGTACATATATTCATTTGGTATGCTTTCATACAATTCTACAAATTTTGGTCAAAATCGGATGACTATAGCATATAGCTCCCATACGAACGATCGGTCGTATATAGCTGCAGTATAAATGATCGGTCGAAAAAGAAGTTCTAGTGTGAAAAACTTTTTTGTTTTAAATGAAATCGCCTTTAAAAATGTACATCTTAGTTTGATATGCCTTTTCCAGATTCCACTAAATTTGGTCGAAATCGGACATCTATATAGTATAGCTCCCGTAGAAAAGTAAGGTCCAAAAAGTAATCTCATTTAGAAAAACCAAACTGCAAGAGTATACAAATCTTCTGCCGAGCCGAAGTTAACTTTCCCCTATTTTTTTTTATCTAGTTTTTGTTTTCAATGTAAGTGTTTTTAATTATTCGCTTTAATGCTTATAGGCCTAGTTTTAAAAAGCAATTTAAACAAATGAAAACATTAAATATGTTTGAATTATATATACAAATTACATAAACAAGTTAATAAACATTTCCAATGAGTTCATAATTTATTTGCCCATGTTAAGCTTAGCTCAAAGTTTATCTTGTGTTAATTTACCATATACTGGTTATGTATCTAGCTATATAACTTTTATGACTAATTTAGCACATCATAAAATATGTTCGATGCTTCGAGTGACATCAAGTTATTGGCACATTGCACAAGTGGTTCTTAGTTTACCTACCAAATTTGTCAAGAACTCGAAGATCAAAGAGGAGGCCAGCTCAATGATTTGCTTGGGTGAGCGAGGCACGGTAGTCGGTCGTCAAAATAAAAAATTAGCAAATTAAATATTAATTACCAGTCAGCTTGTGTCAGTTGCTAATTCAATTAACAATATGGGATTTAGCAGTTGCTAGTATAACCTGCCGGCATCAGTTGACTTTTCATTTTGGTGTGAGGTCATCCTCAAAGTGAGCGAGTTGTTCGAAAGCCATTTTGACAAGGTCCCGATCTGGAATATATAGTTCGCCCTTGTTCAATATATTTTAAAATTTATTTTTAATATTCTGCCACATAAATTCACACTTACTTAGCTAGCCAGCAATTAGCCGGCAGCAGTCCCCAAAAAAGCTCCTCCCCCCAAAATGAATAAAGCTTTTTCTCCCTCGCTCGCGCTCTCAGTCTCTCCGCAAGTTTGTGTTTTGTCATGCGCTGCCTGCTTAGCATCGCTCAGTTTGCCCACGACAGGCGCTTAAAGCGGACGTACGACGAAAAACGTAGAGTTGAACGCGTATGTGTGACGCAGGCGCAGAGCTAAACAAAACGAAAATTTAAGTGTGTTTTTATTTGTTTGCTTTTGTTTTATTTTGTGTTATGCGACGGAGCGGCAAAACCAAAAATTATTGTTGAAAAGTTTGCCAAAAAAAAAAAAAAAAAGAAAATCAAATCAAAATAAAAACCGCAAAAGCGGTAATATAACGGTAAAATTGATGCTCATCTTGTTATTTGTATTTATGCTTTGTGTTTTCATGTGTTTATGTATATGTAAAAAAAAAAAAATTGGGCTACCCAAAAATTTGCCCAACCAATTTGCGGGCTATAAAAAATAATTAAAGCAAATAATAAAAGAAAAATTGAGCAAATTTTTTATGAAGCGACCAGTCGAAATTGTTTAAAATGTGTTGCAAGATTGTTTATGTAAAAAGTGCAAAAAAATGTGTGTGTAGTAAAATCAAATAAATAAATTAAACTATTTAAAATTGTTCATGAATGAGTGTTCAAGTGAAAGTTTTAGCAACAAATCGAAGTTTTTAAACTTATACAAAACCAAATAATATTTCTCTGTTCTTTTAAAATTTACAAAAATATACCGAAACTGGATAATAACATCTAGAATAGGCTTTTGAAATGGACAAATATTAGGGTCACTTGGTTTTATCAAAAAATATAATTTTCACTTAAAATATTATTTCTGGATTATAAATTAAACTGCAACTCATAAACGTTAATCAAACAAATTAAGTTAAAAGTTGATCCATCCAATTAAGAACCACTGTTGCGTGTGTCACGAATGAAACGCTACTCAAAATTAACATTGCAACCGAACCAACTAAAGAAAGCGTCGTAATTCTCAAAGTAAAGTTTTAAAAGATGTGATTAAACCAATTCAAGTGGCTTGTTCTATTCCAAAAGAATATCAATGAAAAAACTTCAACAAAGAATCCGAGGAAGAACTCAATAACACAAAATATCTTCTTCTCGAAAACCCAATTACTTGAAATATCCGGACTTAAGTCATTTTTGAATGATATCAGTAGTCGATCGATTTCGGATTTTCTCAAACCAAAAGTAGGAGAGGATTGACTTGAGCTCGGATTATCTAATTACGGAATTCTTATATTGATCCCGTTTTTAGTTTGGGTGACCCTGACTAAAGTTCGAAAATTTAGTTTTTTGTTCGAGCACGTCTCGATTCCAAATTCGAATCCAGTCAACAAGTTTCGATGTTGCCTTAAGCTCGATAATCATAGTTGATTTGATTTGAAGTAATAATAAGGTGCCCGAAATAAGTAAATGGGACAAAGTTTTGGCACCCTGTATTTACCGCAATATGCAATTCTTCGTTCCCTCTCTTCCTCCTTTATTTCGTTTATAGTGTGCTTTTTCGGTACGCAAAGATTTTCGAAAAAGTACCGCAAGGTTTTCCCGTTATGTTTATTTATAGAAGACAATGTCGACTTTTGCGAACGAAATAAGTAAATGGGACAGATTAGTTTATTTTCATTTGCGAATAGTTCACCACGTGGATTTTGAACTTTTTCTATTAAATTCTGTTTAGATTAGTAAAATAAACTAAATAAAGTGAGATTTAAGTAAATTCATTATTAGAAACAAATCTTAATTGATTTTTTTTGTTAAGAAATGTCAAGTTTTGGCCATTTAACCGATATCGAACGTGGAAGGATTTTGGCACTGCGTGATTCGGGGATGTCAATACGCAAAATTGCAGAAAAGGTTGGGAGGAATAAGAATACCTTGGAAAAATGAATAAAGAACCCAGAAAGTCATGGGAAAAAACTCCGCTCTGGTCGCCCACCATTGATTGACAACCGGGACAAAAGGCGAATAAAAAATCTAGCCGTGAAGGAAAACATCAGCGCATCCCAAATACGGAGCAATTTGATCTGCCGATATCTACGAGACGTTTCCAACAAATTTTAAAGAGCTCCGAGTATGTTTCGTATAAAAAAAACTCTTAAACCCAGAACTACTGCCTAGGCACAAAGCTGCTCGATTACGGTTTGCCAACAAATATAAATTTTGGGATACTGAATGGCAAAATATTATTTTAGCGACGAGAAAAAGTTCAATTTAGATATCCCTGATGGCTACCGCTTTTATTACAGCGATGTTCGAAGTCCAAAAAAAGTCCACGTGTCAAGAAATTTCCACGGAGGGTCTCTCATGATATGGGCAGCGTTCGGGTTTAATGGAAAGACTCCCATTTGTTTTATAACCCATAAAATGACTGCACAAAATTATGTTGAGCTATTGGAGACTGTGTTAGTCAAATTTGGAGAGAATAATTTCGGTGATACCTGGATTTTCCAGCAGGATAATTCACCAATCCATACCGCAAAGCTCACTAAATCTTATTTTTAAGACTCCCAAATTCCTCTTTTAGAGTGGTCAGCACGTAGCCCGGACCTAAATCCAATTGAGAATCTTTGGGGCATCTTGTCTCAACGGGTTTATGCCAACGGGAAGCAATTTTCAACTTTAAAAGAGCTAAAGGAAGCAATTATTCAAGAATGGCAGAAATTGAATATCCAAATGCTCAAAAACTTGGTCATTTCAATGCCAGGACGGATTGTGAAGGTGTTGAACAACAAAGGGAGTTTTATTTAGGATTTTGTTATGTTTTAAAATTTTTTGTTTTGCTTTTTTTAATTTTTGGTAGACATATAATAAATTTGTTCCAGGTATTTATTTCGGTTCAGAGAACTACGTCTTAATTTTTTCTTAATATTCAAATTTTTTTTTATTTAACTATGTTTAAGTTTGTTTATAATATTGCTAAGTAAATAAAAAAATTAATTTTTTGAAAATATGTTGAACGGTCGTTTTTAGTAGTGTCCCATTTACTTCTTTCGCGCACCTTATACAGAGCCTGTGGCGCAGGGTTAGCTTCGAAATCTTTTTACAAGCACTTGGCACACTGGATTCCAGCCTATCTGCAGGCGTTTTAAGACCCATTTGATGTTAGTAATTTCAAGAAATCCTTTAAAAGGATTTTAACCGAATTCTTTTGATATTTATCTCAAAGGCGTATAGAAAGAGTCGATTTGAACAATGATTTTTGAAGCCCATTTAGGCAAACAATTTTCAACCAACAGCATTTGACCTCAAATTTTAACAAGAAAAACAATAAGTCAAATTATTTCATTACAAATTCTAAAAACTCATCTGTATATTTTCCCAACTTTAATGACTAAACACAAAAGCCAGAAAATAGTTACATAAATTGCTTAATTATTGTATTAATGCTCAAGCTCAGAAATGTCAGAAAACAATAAAATGAAGAATTGAAAATTAAGAAATTAAATACATGCATTGAAGAACCACAGCCCAGACATGTGTGAGGTAGGGGAATCACATTGCAAACATATTTACATATTTCCCTTTGCCTTTGTCTGCTTTCTGTCTACCAATTGGTGTGTCTTTTTTTAATTTTGGTCGTTTACCTAAATGGTTTTGTGTGCATCAAGTTGAATTTTGTTGTAAGATTCCAAGATACTCAACGATTACTTCATCTGGCAGTTTCATTTCCTATATGAACCACGCCAAACTGACCAGCGCAAAAAAAAAGACAAAAGCAAAAACAAACTAAAATCGCACGAAAAAGCCGGTTGAAGGCAAACTCTTACATATTTACACGCACCAGCGCTCATTGAACACACACCGAAGCTACAACAACAACAACAAGGCGACACAAAAACCTGTAACGCAGCCAGCTACGTCATTTTTCCGATGCTTTTTTAAAGACATTTGCAGAGGCCCCCGCTGCCGTGTGTTGATTATGTCAATTTCATGTTTGCTTCATTTCCTCAACAACCACACACACACACAGAGAAGCAAATAGCCAGCCGAAAGGGGAGCGGCAGCAATTTCACTTTCGTTGGACTTGAAAAAGAGAGAAAAAACCAGCCCAGCTGCAATGAGTCGACAACAGCAGCAGCAGTGGAAGAGAGAAAGAGAGAGTTAAAGCAGCAAGTGGGGCCTGGGGATGCATATGGATGCTGCTGCTGCTAGCTGCCGTCACTTGCTTTGTGTGGGGCGTTGCTGCTGCCACACTGGGATGGTAACTGGCAACAAGTGAACAAAAATTACCCAATATATAACAAATCGTCTCAATATATAACAAATCGAAGTTAAGTTAGGAAGCCAGTCAAAGCCACTAATGATGTGACAATTTCTTTTTTATACACTACCTTTACCTTGCAGAAAAAGTAACGCATTGAGTTATTTATAGGTAGGAACAAGGCAGTCTTTTGCATGAAAAAATATTTATAAGATCTGCAAACCGGCTTTGAACCGAACCGGTTCGATCCCGGAAGTGAACCTTTAACCGAACCTCTTTAGAAATAATAGCTGAACATGAACCTGCTTCGAACCTAAAGTTTCGGTTTTGATTAACAAATATTGTTGACATTAAAAAATTTGCCCAGTGAATTCTTCTGTTATTTGGTAGATGATGGGCAACTGAGTTTGAAAATCAGCCAGAAAGTTATATAAAAAATATATAAAATCTTTCAGAACTACTCATAAAATCGCTCCCCATAACAGCATTTGTTCTTCAAGATTTTTGGCTCCACAGCTTAGTGTCAAAAAACTCAGCTGAGCAACTTAGTTCAGCACTTACACTTGTCTGAGAAGCTTAGTTGACTCAGTTGCAAAACCAATGGTTCATAGAGCGTTCTGCTGTGCGATCAGTTTAATTTGTTTATTCAGCTGAGTAGGCTCAGACTCCTCTTTACACGTGCTGACAGATACTTAGATCCAAAACACACATGAGAGATAAGAAATTGAATTTCATTTAGCAAAAAATATTATTTTGAAAATAAAATTGATTATTTTAAAATGTATTTCTGTTTTGAATACCCTACACAGAGGTACAAAGAGAATAATAAGTTCGTGCAAAAGTATGTAACAGCCAGAAGGAAGCATCTCCGACCCCATAAAGTATATACATATATTCTTGATCAGCAAGATCAACAGCCTAGTCGATATAGCCAAGTCTGTCCGTCCGTATTAAAAAACAGATCTCGGAGATGGTAAGAGATAAAGGTTCGACGTGTATGGGCCAAAAACTTCTTATATTTACTTGCAGGCAAAGCAAAGTTTTATAGATTGAAGGTTCGTTTCTTCGGGACACATTTAGTAATCAGAATTATTTATCGATCCGCCAAAGGAACGGTAAAGATCAGATGAACAATAGTCGAGTTATAAAAAAAAAAAACAATTATGGGCAGCACCGGTCGCAAAGATGATGGGCAGCACTTCACCTTAACGCAAACTTGACAGGCACAGATTATATTATACTCTGTTTCTTTCTTGTTTTTTTTTTCAATATTGTAATGAGTGATTTTTTGCAGCTTTCGGATTTGAATAAATTCAGAAAAATCTATGAAATCATAATTTGAGCAGATAGAACGATTTATAGAGCATGGGCTGCACCAAGGTTCGCTCCAAAACTCTGCCCAAACACCTTGAACCTCAACTTTCCGAACCTTAACAAACTAATAAATTTCAGTTTGAAACCGCGAAAAGGATGCAATTGAAAATTGTAAAAAAAACAGCAAGCCCGGCCAAATATAGAGGACATTGAAATATGGTTGTCTCCCTCTGACACTCAGTGATGATTAAAGCTTAGAGCACAGTACCTTGTTCACTTTGCTCTGCGACGAGCTTTTACTGTCTGTGCGACGGAAGCGCAGCCTTTGAGAGTTTCGTCATACTTTTAATTCCACTAAAACCCTTTCCAAAATTTAGTTGTAGTAGTAGTTCTTCTTTATTTTTGATTTTTTTTTGGATTTGATTTCTATTTGTATACATTGATCTAAATTAACTCTAATAGAAGGTATATAAATAACTAGCATAGTCTGATACTAAAATGATACAAATGACTTTAAAAGCTTCCAAAAGTATTTTTCTTCTGAGCTTCTGTAATTTTTTACAGTCTGTTCGTTTAATACCACTTTGAATTTCATTGAGCACGGCTTTGCCCATATATTCGATTCGGATTTTTTTTTTCATTTTGTTGTTTTCCCTCTCCTAGATGGGAAAGAGTGCAAAACTCATTTGAATTCTGATTGTGGGGAAAAAAAATTTAGCACCAGAATCTCTGTTCGAGCTTTAAAAATATTTGAAATGGTCCTCAGTCGTATTGGTCATTGAAGTAGTTGCTTTCCTTCAAGTTGTGGTTGAGTTGGCTGTAGGTGTTCAAAGCTATCTCGAGCTCGTTTATCGATTGCTTGTGGTAGGTCACGTTGGGCGACGCTCCAAGTATCGGGCCGCGACAGATCCAGGTTGATTCCAAAGTCCATAGCAAGGCCTTCCCGTGACTTAAGAAATTGCGTTTTTCCCTCCATAAGTGTATTCACAACAAGACAGGGCAGCCTTTTCTCTTCCAGTTTTATTATTTTGTTAATTTATCGAAAATGTGTTTCTAGAGTTTGTAGATACATTTCTGGAAGTCCTGTCTCTAGATGAATGGCATAAGTAGGCGTGTTTTGTGGGAGATAAAACACTCTTTTAACAGAGTACTGCTCCATAACACATACTTGCTTTTGATGTTGCCTCAAACATTCTAAATATATTTCGTACTCGAAATTATGTTATTTTTGCAATAAAGTGATCTCCAGGTGCTGGTAAGTGCTGTTTTCGAGTCACTTAGCTTTTGTTACAGGTGCTTGGCAAAAGACATATTAAAGGATGTTACTCCTAAAAACTTAAATTCTTTGACCACCTCTAAGGGAGTGCTATTTAAGCTCCACTCTTCCAATTTCGCTAGGCTTCTTATTCTTATCGCTTCTTATTTGGCCTGATATTTCTTTCACAACCGTTTGACGGTCTCGGCCGCTGCTATTAATGCCCGCCACTCGCCTCTGTCTTGTGCGAGTTGGGGGCCTCTGCCTGCTCCAAAATATATCATAATGGAGAAATTTGCCAAATAAAAGATCCGCTTTTAAACATCGCCCAACCAATTTGTAATTTTTGTCCCACTGTGATTGGGCCGTCAGTGGAACTTTGTTGTTGTCATTGTAGTTGCTTTTGCCGCATAGTTTCAGTTTCATTTTGTAACTGTAATGTCTGTTTTATAGCTGTTTTTGTTGTTGTTGCTTTTGCTTTTGTTGTGTGCTTTTTTTTGGCTTTTGTTTTCTGTGTCTTGTAACGTAATAACGTAATGTGCTTGAAGATTTCCACATGGCGCGCATATGCGAATGCGTTCGAGCTTTACGTTTTGGTGCCAAGTCCAGCGTTGACGCTGGCAGCGAGACAGCGACTGAAGCGTTAGCTTGGTTGTTGCTGTAGTAGTTGTTGTTGTTGGGTAATCGAGCTAATAAGGTGCCTCGAATCAAAGCGCCTCCTTTTGAAAATAGGCGAAGGTCAAAAGCATTTTCCATTTTGGCACTTTATTACTTATCGTATTATTTTGCTATTTTCTATTCACAAAGTTTACTTTGCAGTTTGTGCGCTGCTGTCAGTTAACTTTAAATTCTAATTAAAAATGAAACAATTTATTACCGGGTTGGTTAAAAATAAAATGCAATTTATGTGCAAAGTCAGGCGGCGTCGGCGGTGCCGTCGTCAGTGTTGACTAGTTAAACCGGTTCATGGCAACAACAAAAACCAATGAAAAACTCAATGGGGGGGTGCCAGAGCAGCATGAGAAAAGTGCAAGGAAAAAGCCTCAAAAAATAAATATAATTTTAAATAAATACTTACAGACAGATTTTTGAAATGTCGGTAATTAAGTTTTTAATGCCATTAAAATAATGAAATCAAAATTGCCAAAATGTTGAAAATAAATTTATGCCTCTTTAATTAACAAAATGTAATTTAATGAGCTAATCAAATGATCAAAAATCTGTTACAAGCTGTGAAAACATATATGTGAAATTTGTTAAAAATAAGTTAACCAATTTGATTAACAAATTATGAATATAATTTGGCAAATTATTCGTGCGATTCATTAATAAAAATTTAATTAATTAATCATAAATGCAAATTTTCAATTTTTCGATTTATCAGCTGACAAAAGCTTAAAGTGCCTATAAATTGGAAAACATTTAAAATTGGTTGAACAAATTGGATTTTATCAAACAATAAATAAAAAAATATTTAAAAAAACAATACAATACTTGAAACTCAAAAACATTTGTATGCCGGTTTCTTCTTGACAAGTTTGGTAAGTGAACTTTAAACATGGAACGATGAATGTTTGCTTGTTTGCAGATATTGAAATCATTTCTGGCCACAATTCATTACGGAACTTTAGACAAATTATTTTTGCCTGCAGACATTGATCGTTTAATTTCTTTGAAATTCTTTCTACTTTTGTGTGCACGCCTCGGGGGCTCTTGACTTTCACATGACAGAACTCGTGCTTCTATCGTGTGTAGCGGGAAAATCCCAACTGAAGTTAAACTGGCAAAAGGTTCACATCCGCGTTCCTTTTTACTCATTACTGATTGATTTTATATAACCAAATGCTGAATCATATGGCAGATGAGTTGAGCATATGAATCACATGTATTGGCAAAATATTAAACATTTTTTAATGAGATATTTCTGAATAAAAGAAGGTCAAGTTTTACAACTGATTCATGGAATTATAATAAATATTTAATATGTTTGGATGTTGACTTGAGATTTTTATGGTCTATAAAATTATATTCTCAATTAATTAATTAATTAATAAAAATTAATTTTGTTTTTGGGAAACAGAATGTTAATTGTGACAAGTTAAGTGGGCTGGTGGATGTTTTATTATACTCTGTATTAAAGGTACATAGAGTATAATAAGTTTGTGCAAGGCCATGTCCGTCTGTCTGTCCGTATGAACGCACAGATCTCAGAGATGGTTTAGTAATTAGGATTAATAATCGATCCGCCAAAGGAATGGTAGAGATCGGATGAACGGTTGTCGAGTTATAATGAAAACAAACAATTATGGGCAGCACCGGTCGTAACGGTGACGGGCAGCACTTCACAGGTACAGAGTATGTTATAGTCGGGCTTGACCGACTTTCTTTCTTGTTCTAAATGATATTCTACAAAACAAATTTGGCTGCCAGATTTATCTGAGCTAGTTTTATTCTCGTTTTCCTACAAAATTGTAAAAGCATCAACTGACACTCCTCCTGTGATGAATTCAAATTTTGTTTAAAGCTGTTGCTCCCATCCAGCAGTAATTTTCTTCATTTCGAGATATTAATTTTACATTAAATATCGGTAACAGGGTGGTGCAGCTAGTGTTTGGAATTTGAACTATTCATAATTTGACTTTAAAAACGTCAAATGTCATCAAATATTTAGTGAAAACTTTGACATTTACGAAATGGGTCGCTATTCGCTTGAAGAAAGTTGGGAAATATTAAAAACACATTACCAAAGTCGTTCAAAAAACTCAATTTGTGGATCAATTCGAGAAGCGAGTTCGTGAAACTGAAATGTTGGTGGATAAACCAACCTGTGTACGTACTCGTCCGGTGCGCTCGACCGAAATCATTGCTGCGGTTGCTGAAAATGTGCATGAACAACCATTGACGTCAACTCGCCATCGATCTCAATAATTGGACATTTCGCGCACTTCTTTGATGCGAATTTTGCATAAAGCAAATTGACCATCCGAATCGTCTACAATTCGCCAATTGGGAGGAAGATCGTTTGACCGAAGATGGTGAATTTTACCGAAAAATCATCATTTCGGATGAAGCACACTTCCACCTCGGTTGCTGTATTAATAAACAAAATTGTCGCATCTGGGGCACAGAAAATCCGCATATCGTCGTCTAGAAGCCAATGCAACCACCACGTGTCACTGTTTGGTGCGGCATCATTGGCCCATTTTTCTTTGAAAATGAAGAATGAGCCTCTGTGACCGTGAATGGTGAGCGCTACCGCGATGTTAAGTGATTGGTTCTTCGAGGAAATTGAAGCGTAAGACTTGGACGATATTTGGTTTCAACAAGATCTTCGAAAATCGAATAATCAGCAAATATGGAGATGTGAAATGGGCGCCAAGAAGATGTGACACCATTAGACTATTATCTTTGGGGAGCGGTCGAGTTGCTATTGCTGACATACGAGGGTCGTCCCAGAAATAGCCGACTAACCCTTTTTCCCAGCGATGTTCAATAGCTTCGATACCTTCTTTATAATAAGAACTGTGAAGCTCTTCAAAATAGGCACTAACCTCGGACTCCACCTCTTCATTGTTGCCAAATCTTTTTCCTCCGAGCCATTTTTTCAAGTTTGGAAATAAGAAATAATCAGAGGGAGCTAAGTCTGGCGAATAAGGGACGTAAGGTAGCGATTCAAATTTTAATTCATTAATTTTAGCCATTGCAACGGCAGAGGTGTGAACCGGCGCATTGTCATGATGGAACAGCAAACGCGGCACCCATCTTGCGCATAACTTTTTCATGTCCAATTTTTCGGTCAATATGCTATGTACAGAACTTTTTGAAATGCCTACACATTCAGCTAGCTCACGAACTTTTAATCGCAGGTCACTCAATACACATTTTTTTATTTTGGCCACCATTTCTAAAGTGGTCACCTCATTTGGACGATGTTCATCTTCGCAACTCAAACGACCTCGCTTAAACTCAGCCACCCAATATTTTATTGTTGTAAACGAGGAAGCAGAATGACGTAAGGTAGAATCCAGCTCCTTTTTACTATTGGTTGGACTAAGACCTTTTATATGAAAGTATTGTATCACATAACGATGACCAAGCGTTCTCTATTAAAATCGAGCAAAAAAAAATGCAAGGTAAAGGCACCAAACTTCAAACTTAAGCTTTTAAACAATATAAATTATTATAAAATAACGTAAGTTGTAAAATTTAGATTAAGGTATCTAAACAAATAAACATTTTTAAAAAAAAAAAAAATAGTCGGTACTTCCCCATTTTAATATTTTTTGTGAACATTTTCCAACACTACTGTGCTAGGTCGGCCCTTTCTGGGACGGCCCTCGTACTTGCCGAAACAATTGAAAAGCTCTCAAAAATTGGGTGGATCGAATGGGTTAATGCCAAATCAGCCGTGGTGGCCATTTGACCGAAATTGATTTTCATAAATAAATGACATGCTTCATCTTTTAAAAAATATCGAGACCTTTTTATACTCTGTACCAGAGGTACACAGAGTATATTAAGTTTGTGCAAAAGTGTCCGTCTGTCAGTCCATCTGTCTGTTTGTCCGTATGAACAAACAGAACTTAGAGATGGTAAAAGATATAGGTTTGTATGTATGGAACATATGTTTCTTATACTTGCAGGCAGATTAAGTTTATTTTTAATTTTGGCCACGACCTCTCCCGCCCCCGCAATATCAAAAAAACCTCATATCTCTAACATAGAAGTTTCGAACCTTTTGGACATACTTAGTATTCGGGATTCGGGATTATCGATCCGCTGAAGGAATTTTAAAGATCGGATGAACGATATTCGAGTTACAAGGAAAACAAACAATTATGGGCAGCACCGGTAGCAGCAGGTACAGAGTATGTTATAGTTGGGCTCGACCGACTTTCTTTCTTGTTTTTTTAGCAAAATTAAATTCCAATTTTTAAATGGACCACCCTACAAATGCTATAGTGCAGCAAAATTTTGGCAAGCAAAAATATTTCATCCAGGACTACATTTCAAATACTTAACAAATTAATAAACGTCAACTAAGGCCATCTTTTATAATAATTGAACAAATACCGATTTTCAACTAATTATTTTAAATCCTTCTTAAGCATAAGCATCTAAATAAGCAGGTTAAAATAACAAAATTTTGCCATTTACTTTATCTATAGATTTTATAATTTAATATCTTAATGATATCGAATTTTTTCAATTTTCCGAGTTTTCTAAGTTTGACCTCTATGGGCGGTGTACCAACCACAAGTCCATTGGTTCCGTCAATAGGTCTTTTTGAGTGTCGCACTGTGTTATCCATTTATCCGTAAAAACTGATTGCCAGGTTTTGCAGCTTTATTCACTCAACTTGACAGACAAAATGAGTTAGTTCTTATATGAATATAAAGAAAAATTTTACTGAAGTATTCATGGACATTTAAGCATTCTATATGGTACTCTTTACCATGATAAAGCATCCTTTAAAAAATGTAGTAAATTTAACATAAAAATACTCTTTTTTATGCTGGGCGCATCATTTACAACGTTTATACCATGAAGTTCATGATTTATCAATTTGCAAAATCAAATTTGTCCCTGTTAGCAGCTTTTATAAGTTTACAAATTGACCATATCTGACGAATTCATAGTGAACTTTCTTGCGCACTTTCGGGCACAATTTATGAAATGATTTTGCAAAATTGGCATAGCATAAACTTATAATCATAAACTTAGTAATCAACATGCGTTCACACCAAAACCGCAGCTGACAGAGGTTTTGGTACGAGGGACATCACCAAAGTATCGGCAAAAGGCGATACTTTTGAATGGTGTCGCAGCCATTGTACGAGGTGTGTTCATAGGAAAAGGTGAATTTTGAATTTTTTTGAAAAGTAATTATTTATTCATCAATATCCATTTTTTCCCCTTCAAAGTAATCGCCCTCGGATATTATACACGTGTCCAACTCATTTTCCAATTCTCGAAGCACTTCTGAAATCCGCTTTTCGGTGTGGCCATCAGCTCTTTCTTCGATTCTGACTTAATTGGTCTCTCATCATTGGTCTCTTCAGTTTTGGGAAAAGGAAAAAGTCGCAGGGAGCCCAATCTGGTGAAAACGGTCGTTGAGGCATGATTACGGTGTTGTTTTTGGCCAAAAAATCACGAACAAGCATTGATGTGTGAGCTGGAGCATTATCGTGATGCAGAATCCACGATTTGTTTTTCCACAATTCCGTTCGTTTGAGCCATATTGCCTCACGCAAACGTAGCATAACTTCCTTGTAGTATTCCTTATTAACTGTACGACCTCTTGGCAGAAACTCAAGATGCACCACACCATTGTAATCAAAGAAAACAGTGAGCAAACCTTTCACATTTAATCGAAATTGTCGTGCTATTTTCGGTCTTGGCTCATCTGGCCGCTTCCATTGGGATGATTGGGCCTTGGTTTCGATGTCATAACCTTATACCCACGTTTCGTCACCAGCTATGACCCGTTTGAGCCAACCCGGATCGTCGTTCACGTCATTCAATAATTATTTACGTTTGCTCAATATTAAGTCAAAAATCGAAGAGCACACAAAAACGTGACTAACCTTTTCAGTTGCCAAAAACAAACTACTAATCGAAATTGGCTGCTAATGCAAACATATGATAAACATATGTGTCAGAATATAACAAAAACAAAATATCGATAATCGAATGTACACAGCCCGCGAAAATTCAAAATTCACCTTATCCCTTGAGCACACCTCGTATGCGCTCGAGGTTGTACGCGCCGAGAAAATAGTTACTTATAAAGGGGGCAGTGGTTAAGGTTGAGCAAATAGTTGGTGCACCAGGATTATTCGCAGCTTATGTCATTTTTACGTTGCTTTAAATTTTTATATCATAACTCGAGTGACAAAAGGTAGGTCGTTTTTAAACAAGCTAACTTCGTCTGAGCCGTAGTTTTAATACACTTAAATCAAATCATTCCTATGGCAGCTACAAGAAGTAGTCATCCGATTCGTGCAGTTTCGACATATTATCAGTGAATAGTTAAAAGATGACTCTGTGTTGAATTTTAGCTCGGTATATTCAAAACTGAGGGACTTTTTTGCGTCGAAACAGACAGATGGACGGACAAAGTTGAAACGACTCAGCTCGTCATGCTGATTAAGAATATATACTTTATGTGGTCGGAGATGATTCCTTCTATGCTTTCAGAACATCTGGGTAAAAGTATAATACACTTTTGAAGTGTTTAAAATACAAACGTCCAGAATGCCTAGCTTTGGGAGCGCCACAAGTGACTAAAATATTTAGTTAGAGTGTTTTCAAAAAGAGCCTTATATGTTAAAGTCGTTTGCTCTGCTATTGATCAGATTAGTTATGCTTGGAATGATTTCCTGTATTACATAAGAAATTCGATTGGTTACACTTAAAACTGATTATTTAAGTATCGATATAGAAAGGCAAAGCCGGCCAAAGTTATTCTTACACTTTAAGCTTTTAAGTACATCATGAAGATTGCTCTACTGTTGGTGATGGCAACCATGCTAAATTCATCCTTATCAATTCCTACCACTCTGCTTTGTTGCACTGAACTTATCACAGAAGTGTGTGAGCAATGCAATTATAAACAACGGAAAATATAAGTTCATAAGAGAACATAAGATAAAGCTCATAAGATAAACAATAATGAGTTTATATCCAATTGTAAATTTTCAATAAAAATCAAGACAGAAATTCGGCGAAAACTGAAAGAAACAGAAAGCTAACCTTTCACATTTTATCGAAATTGGCGTGCTTTTTTCGGTCCTGGCTCATCTGGCCGCTTCCATTGGGATGATTGGGCCTTGGTTTTGATGTCATAACCATATAACCCGGATCGTCGTTGACGTCATTCAACAACTCCTGAGCGATTCGTATTCGACGTTGCTATTGCTCAAAATTAAGTCAAAAATCGAAGAGCACACAAAAAAGTGACTAACCTTTCAGTTGCCAAAAACAAACTACTAATCGAAATTGTCTGCTAATGCAAACATATGATAAGCATATGTGTCCGAATATAACAAAAACAAAATATCGATAGTCGAATGTACACAGCCCGCGAAAATTAAAAATTCCCCTTTTCCTTTGAACACACCTCGTTTTTACAAATGTGCGTGAAGTTTGTTTAATTATCCTGAGTGTGAGCATGAAGACGTAATTTTTTTGTGTTGGTTTGTAGGTCTGGTTTTTCCTTTGAAAACTTCAAGAGTCTATTACAAAACGAGAGCGTAGTTTAAAGTCGGTCCTGCCCGACTTCGATATACCCGTTACTCAAGGAAATTAATATTTTATAGCCTTCCCTCTTTTTAGTTAACAGAGCATTAACATTGATGAGAACATTTCTACAACATGTAAACAAACAGAGCATGTGGCGCCAAAAATTATGCAATATTTTTTTATAACTTTGCCATTTATTATCCGATCTTTATGAAACTTTCAGAGATTGCAGTTATTGGTCTCATACACTACACTGTATACATATATGCGATTTATGAGATTTATAGCTTAAAAACTGTAAAAGTTATTCAACATTTTCAATTGTGGGGCGTGAGGGGGCATGGCCAAAATTTAAAATAAACATAATCTGCGTAGGGACAATAGGAGTCCACATACAAAATTTGGTTGCTCTTGCTCTTCTAGTCTCCGAGATCTAGGTATTCATACAGACAGACGGACAGACAAACATGGCTATATCGACTCGGCTGTTGATGCTGATCAAGAATTTATATACTTTATGGGGTCGGAAATGCTACCTTCTGCCTGTTACATTCATTTGCACTACTTTAGTATACCCTTTTTACTCTACGAGTAACGGGTATAAAAACCTTAGCCAATCAGACCAAACCCAGCCACTGTTTTTATACTACCATAAATACCTTTCAAATTAGTTGGGACTCGTTGGTATAAGGGATTAATACCGGTGCCGGAACCGGAACCGTTAACCGAAATAAACCGTTTCAAATCGCGTACCGGAACTGATACAAATTTTTTTTCTGAGAACCGAATACCTTTTACCGTTATTATTGGAACCGATAGAATCGGAACAAAACCGAAACGTTGGTACCGGTACTGTTTCGGTTTTTTAACCTTTGCAGAGCCCATCGTAATTTTGGTCAGATGTTTGTAGCGCGACGAAGAATCCTTTACACGGTGTCAAGTTTTCTTGTCACTTTTCTAAGAAGGCGTAAAACGTCTGGCAGAAGACATCTACAACATTTCTTGAATTTTGCGCACGCAGATAACGATATTCTTCTAGCAGTTCGCGAAATAGTACGCATACAAGAAACAGCTGAGGTGACCACAGCTAAATTTCAAGCCGAAAGTCTAGTTTTGGGTGGTTTGAATACACTGAAAATTGTAAATATCCAAAAATACTTCCGCTCTAGCAAAGTCGCTCGTTCATGAAATAGAGAAGCGTGAGAAATTCCTTTTTGAGAACAATACTTTTCTTTGTGGCATATTTTTGGACCCAATGTTTAACGTAATGCTAAGTCTTAAGAAAAATAAGTCTTGTATTACTCTTGACAAATATATATGGTCAAATTTCGTCGGTAGCTGATCAATCTGCATAATGATGAATGTTTTAATACTAGCTTATCTGAATGCGCCTACGAAAATGCAAGAATAGAAATTTGGTGATAAAAACACTGTTTTTGTGAACAAATAAGCTGCTGAATTACATTAACATTTTTCTTGCTCATAAAGATATTCAAAATCATAAAATCATTCTAAAGTAGTGGTCTGAGTCCTCCACCATGTTCCCAGAATTGTAAGAGATTTCAAAAGTTTTATTTCTGTAAAATAATAATCGATTATAATTTTATTTTAAATGTAAAACGACTGAAAGTTTTATGTTGAATATTGTTTCTTTATATTACAAAGATTAATAAAATGATTTGAACTTATCACAGATTTTATTTTTTACAATATTTAAAATAATTGTACTTATATTGATAATCGTTTCGGTTTTAATCTCTGGTTGGTATCGAAAAAATTTTGTTAAAAAATGTTTTTCGGCACAAAAACGGTTTATCGATTACCTTCACGAAATTCGTCGCAGAGCGAACTACGACCACGATTGAATCCACTACACCAGCGATTTTCAGTGGTTTTTCATGGTCCTCGTATAGCTATACATAGAAATGAGTTCATCGCCACACTTTTGCTAAGATAATCCACGTCGAAAGTTGTGACAAATAATCCAACAAAAACCGTCTTGTGAAGAATTAAATTCGGCTTACCCCTAAATTTTTTCCAATTTTCTTATGCAAACGTGTTTTGTTGTTGTTTGTTGTACTAACAGTTAGATCTACAGAAGATATTGTTAGTCTCACGTATTTTTGTTTGCTATTATTTTAAAGACTTCATTTTTAAGCATTTCAGTTACAGTACTGAAAAACAAGAAAGAAAGTCGGTCAAGCCCGACTATAACATACTCTGTACCTGTGAAGCGCTGCCCATCACCGTTGCGACCTGTGCTGCCCATAATTGTTTGTTTTCATTATAACTCGACAGCCGTTCATCCGATCTCTACCATTCCTTTGGCGGATCGATTATTAATCCTAATTACTAAATGTGTCCAGAAGGATCGAACCTTCTATCTATAAAACTGTGGGAGATATGACGTTTTTTCCAATTTGCGGGGACGGGAGGGGGCGTGGCAAAAATTAAAAATAAACTTGATCTGCCTGCAAGTATAAGAAGCATAAGTCCCATACATGTCAAACCTCTATCTCTTACCATCTCTGAGATCTGTGCGTTCATACGGACAGACAGACGGACAGACGGACATGGCTTTTGCACAAACTTATTATACTCTATGTACCTTTGGTACAGAGTATAAAAATTGTCATCTTACTAATTTTTCATTATTATTACAACAAAAATAGTAAAGTAAAACAGAACAAAATAATAAGGATTTGGGTAAGCACACTTACACAAAGCCTTCTGTCAATTTGGCGTTGTTGGTTTTTATACCCTTGCAGAGGGTATTATAAAATTGTGCGGATGTTTGTAACGCATTGAAGGAAGCATCTACGACCACATAAAGTGTATATATTCTTGATCAGCATGACGAGCTGAGTTCATTTAGCCATGTCCGTCCGTCTGTCCGTCTGTCTGTTTCTATGCTATCTCCTCCGTCAGTTTTAAAGCTATCCTCACCAAACTTTGCATGAAGTCTTTTGGAACAAATACGCTGTACATTTGTCGGGACCTGCCGGATCGGAGGACTATAGCATATAGCTGTCATAGGAACGATTGGTCGAGAAACTAGTCTTAGTGAGAAAAACTTTTTTTTTTTAATGGAAACGCCTCCAAAAGTACGTATATCTTAGTTTACTATCTTTTCCCATGATTCCAATAAGTTTGGTCGAAATCAGATGACTATAGCATATAGCTGCCATAGGAACGATCGGTCGAAAACTAGTTCTAGTGAGAAAACTTTTTTGTTTTTAATGAAAACGTCCTTATCATTGGCATACACTTTTTTTATATACTTTTACACAATTCTACAAAGTTTGGTCGAAATCGGATGACTATAGCACATAGCTCCCATAGGAATGATCCGTCGAAAAAGAAGTTCTAGTGAGAAAAACTTTTTTGTTTTAAATGGGATCGCCTCCAAATTTCATAATTAACAGTTTGTTATGCTTTTCCATGATTTCACTAAGTTGGTCGAAATCAGAAATCTATACAGTATAGATCCCATAGAAAAGTTAGGTCCAAAAAGTAGTCTTAGTTAGAAAAACTTTTTTGTTTCCAATGGATACAAAACTTCGGCCGAGCCGAAGTTAACTTTCCCCTTTTTTTTTCTCTTGTGCTGCCTTTGAATTCCCAAACTGTCAAAGTATGGAATGTAATGGCATGGAATGGCCTCTGCCGTCTTGCAGAAGATGTGTGTCTTGTTTGAAAATGTATGAACAAACATAACTTTTTGACCTGGAGGATGTAGAAACGTTCTCTCATTAATTCTAAAAAAAGGTCACTAAAACAGTCACATAGTAAAGGAACTATTTATTCTGTAAAAATAGTTACATTACTATTTGTTTTTACTTCAGCAGTAAAAGTTGTTATCTCACCATTTGAATGGTAACTTGACAGCCAAAATAGTATTGCAACTAATTTACTGTAGACTAACAATCTTTCGGTATATTGACCAGAAAACTGACAATTTACTATTTTGGTAGTAAAATTACTGTGTACATAGTAAGAAGTGCTACTTACTGTAAACATCGGTATATATTATTAATTTTGTGGACTGGCGCATTTCTAAACGATGTTTGCGGATTAATTTACTAAAGCAATAGTTCTCTTTACGTACGTGGTTTATCTTACCGACTTTGTGGGTTGGCGCATTTTTAACCAACGATATTGGTTAAATACTATATACCCATATATTTTTTTGTGTGTAGTATCCCACAAAAAGTAACTAACAGATTTAGGTTACTACAAAATTTTAAGGACAATCGGTTCGTTCCGATCGCTTAACGATACCCGAAAAAACTTTTAAGAATCAGATATGATTGCCCATTACTTAGATGTTCACTAATCAAAGAGGTTTAAAAAAAAACCTAAATAACTAGAATGTCGGCAATATTGACTTGGCTGGCTATCCAATACAAAATGAAACACTATTAAGATCAATGCGTTGCTAAGTCTTCATTAAGGTTTCAGATTGGTTTGCTTACAATTCTATTATGAGATCATAGTTGCTTAAAACACACACGTCGATTGTTGACATCCATTACATGGATCTGGTCAGCCATTTTTGGGGTGGTGAACGTTCTTTGACGCCTAGGGGCGCTCTTCATGCTCGTGAGACCGCGCTTTAATTCAGCTGTGTAACATTTTATGGTTGGTATAGCCGGTCAGATTCCCTATATATGTTGTACATATCAGTTTTGATATGAATGTCTTCAGATTCAATTTAATCCATTGCAATCAAATCGGAGCTGCCATGCAATCATTACTTCCCAAATTTCATTATACAATTATCTGAAAATGGTAATGGTAATTGTTGTTAATAGCTCTGAATAAAGTTTTCTTTAATCTATATTTTCGCATATTGTGTGCAATTTTGATATTTGGATCTTAAATTGATAGGTAAAAAAAAGGTATCAAGTAAGGGTATTCAAAATTTCGGCACATAAAATGTGAGCCAGCCTAATACTAGAATTGGAATTCATTCATTCATTTATTTATAGATTGACTTTTCCCAGGGTATTCATGGATTCGTAACACCAAGCTGTTATTAGTTATTTTTTGTTGTACAATTTCATCGACACTTAATTATAAACTTTTGCCTACGTCATTCTCTCAGAAGCCGCCGTCAGCAACCAGCAGCAGCAGCAGCTGATGGTTTGGTTTTTGCTACCCCCCGGATCGCAACTCAAGATATTGTAGTCGCCTTTTATTGTTAATTTGTTTGTCGTTGAATCCGGTTCTAGTCTAGGTCTCATTTCTGGTTTTCTGAACATTTTTTGTTGTATTTAAAACCTCAAACAAAATTTGTAGAGCGTTAAAATTAAATTCTTTTGTTGAAAAAAAAAAATCTAAGCAATTCTCTTTGTTTTTTGTGGGTTATTAATTTAAAATTTAGCATTTGGGTTTTTACATTTCCGGGTATAGCTAAAGCTGGAGGGGACTCTTTATAAACATAAATCGATTTGCATTTGAGTTGTGCCTGTCACTTGAAGTAGCTGAAGTATTAGTATCTGCCACCTAGGTGCTTAGTCACGAACACGAGGCGCAAAAATGGCAGGCTTAATTAAGTTGAAGTATTTTCAAAAGAAAATTATAAATTGCATAATTTTTGTTTTTTATTTTAGATCCCACATTGTCTAGCATGAAGGGCTGGTTTGATGCATTTCGAGATGATGGCGGGCCTACGCTTTATTCGTTCTCCAATCGTACACCAGTGACGGGAGATGTATCCATTGTGGCCGTTTCGGTTTTATTTGCCACATTTTATGTGGCTTTCTTGGTCATATTTCCGGGTGTAAGGAAACAGGTGAGTGGGAAAATGAGATAAAGAAGTTAGGGAAACATAAAAACAAGAAAACAAAACAAGTAAGCAGATAAGAAACGATTAATAGGTACAAGTAAATGTTGAGATTTTATTGGAACAGATTAAAAATGGTCTGAAAGTTGTTTGCTTTCTAAGAAATCAGTTATTTTTTCTCCAGCTTAATTTCAAGCCTCGAATTTTGTACTCAGTCAAAAGTAAATAAATGTATTTTGAGAATTTCTAATTTAAAATTTTTGAAATTGTTTTTACAGAGTTTGATATGTAAATAGTTATAACTTTAGTCCATCAGGTCAGCCGATATCTGTAGTTTACATATGCAAAGTCGGAGAAAGGGCTTTTAGTTCCATTCATTTAGATTTAATAGTCCAAAATAGTTGTCGACACTATCCTAAAACATAACTGATCCAAGCGCCTGATTTCAGGTATCCCAACAGTTCTTACCTAACGAAACAAAATTGACTTGTTTAATACTTTTGCATACTAATTTAAACTTGTTGCAGTCACTTTGCATACTTAACCTAATACATAGTAAGAACTATATCCAATAAAATATACAAGTTTCTTTATTAAGTACTTACCTAATACATATAAAAGTCGTATTCAAGTTCCCTGAACCCGTTCATCGGCTTTCAAATTACCTATAAACACATATTCAGTGCATATCTCCATATATTAACCATAACATATTTTAATTGGCATGATTACAATGTCTGGGCAATCTCTCATGTCTCAGCTATTTTTCTCACGCTAATTGAAACGCCAGCCGCTGAACGTAATCGTCGGCACGTTTCCTACAGATGTCAGATAAATCTTAACCCGTTCAGCAGGCGCGCCCTTTTTTCTTTTATAAAAATGTTAACAACTGTATAGTAAATTAACCACAATTGATATGTTTTGTTAATTTTACAGAAGTTCACAACATTTTCGACTGTCACCCTGAGCCTCTTCGTGGGTCTTGTCATACTGAGTGAGTGACCTTCAATTATTTATTTTGCATTTGCATATCAAACCAAACACACTCAATTCTCTTCTCTTTGGCAGTCACCCGCTTGGGCTCTGCATGGCATGTGGCACATGCAACAATCATTGCACCGTACAAAGCCTTCTCACGCGAGAAGCTGCCGGCACGGATTGGCACCCACATTGGCCTCATGCATGTCAATGTGACGCTGACGGGTAAGTTTGCCAATATACAAAATGCATAGTAGTAAGTATGTATAGTTAGTATAGGTATGTATTGTAGAAGCATGTATAGACACTTGAATGAGTGAATGGGTTTTGCTTTCCTATGTGTGAGTGTTTGAAGTTGGGAACAATTGAGATCTTTGGATTTTAAAGTAAAGCAAAAGGAGTACAAATGTTTGTACAATTGATTATATTTCGCCGATTTTTATAACACAGAAAAATTCCGGGAGCCGATCGAACGCAAGGTAATCTCCTTTTTCAATTCATTCACGGTGGGGGTTTGGTTTTTATTTTGACTTCAGCCACCACCAGAGGTTAGTTTTCCTGGAATAGTCGGATTGCATATTGCTATTGTTTTGTTTGGCAGTTCTAAGGGAATTGAAAATTATTGAATTCAAATTGATTCTTTTTCATATATGAATATATGATTTCAGGGATGCAAATCGGTTCTGAACCGAACCGGTTTTGAACCGAACCGAACCGCTTATTCCAGCTGGTGAGCCGAACCGCAAACCGAACCGGCTTCCTTTCAGAAACGCTAAACCGAACCGAAAACCACAAAGAAAAACGGTTCGGTTCGGTTCAGTTCTCTGACGAGTTTTAATGATAAGTGATTTGCTTTGTTTTAGCCAATGATACTTATTAAGCGTAAGTTTTGCATTTCAGCGTTATAAGCGCGCAGCATTTCTGCGTAAGCTTGCATTTTTGAATGACTAAGAGGACTTAAGCTTTCAGTTTAAATTTAGCATTCGCATTGTTTTGCGACACTCTACAAGGGAGATCACTGAAAGATAGAACCTTTATGGATAACTTCACACAAATTTTAGAACATGTAACATGTCTCTCCAATTGCCCGCCGATCTGTTAATAAATCTGTCATTAATCTGCATTCTTTTCTTGAAAGTTGATATTTAATTTTTCGTCCTCCACTGGACAATATTCTCAATTTTTTATATTTCTTCTTCATCTTAATTTAATTTTAGTGAGGAGAGTTTTTTCTCATACGATTAAAAGGGTGTGTAAGATGTATGGTACGTATTCTTTTCTAGCCGACATTCTCTGTTTTCGAAAGGCATTCCTCTAGGGACTTATAGACATTCTTCTAAGGATTTTAAAGATATTAAAATAGTCAAAGTAATTGTTAGCCGTCTTAAGGATTGATGATAATTCAATAATCAATCGACAGAAATCGACAACAATGATATGAACATAAGGAAACAAAGCAGATTAAGGATACTCAGACAGTCTCGGTTTCGTACGGAACCATCCTGGACTCGTCAGTGAGATTTTAATCGCTTTCCACACCAACAGCCATTAGCAATTTCCCATTTAAAGCCACTCCGAGCCGAATGAAGACTTGCGAATCATAAGTATTTTTCTTTTTTACGTTTTCATGCATATTAACGGAACAGACAAAGATAACTGGCCAAGCATTTCTCTTGAAAACATTTTAAAGGGGTTTTCTTTGCCCTTGGCCAAACTTGAAAATAAACTTGATCTGCCTGCAAGTATAAGAAGCGTATGTCCCGTACCTGTCAAACCTCTGAGATCTGCTTGTTCATAGGAAATGACGGACGGACAGATGGACATGGATCTTCTAATCGCAACATTTGCTGACGACACGGCCATACTTGCCCGCAACAAATGCATATACTTAGCCACAGATGCCCTTCAAGAGTACTTGAATAGGTTTAGCAACTGGGCCGCTAGATGGAACATTGCTTGTTCTTGCACGGTCTGCTTATGGAGCATAAAGCAGCCCATAAATACCTTGGGGTGACACTAGACAGAAGACTGACCTTTGGACATCAAGTCAAGACAACAGCTCAGGCAGTGGCTGCCAAAGCACGGCGCATGGGGTGGCTCCTGAACTCCAACAACAAGCTGTCACTCAGGAACAAAGTCCTAATCTACAAAACTATTCTGGCTCCGCTATGGAGATATGGCCTACAAATTTATGGAATCGCGGCGAAGTCTCACCTGAGAAAGATTAGAGTGGTCCAGGCGAAACTCCTTAGACGCATTACGGGAGCTGAATGGTACCTGAGAACCAGGGATATTGAAAAGGACCTTGCAGTTCCCTTGGTTGGAGATGTTATCAACAAGCAGGCCGCCATTTACCTTGATAAGCTATCTCACCACCCCAACAAACTGGCTAAAAAATTGTTAAGAAGACGGAGAATAAAAGATGTACGTCAAAGGAGAAGGTTAAAGAGAGTTTTACCCAAGGACCTGAAGTCACGGCGACTCTAGCAGGTCACCATTTACACCAAATTCTTACACTTTCTCACTAAATACCTACATTAAAACACTTATACATTATCGGTAAGCCCAAATGGACACTGCCAAGTACTGTTAAAACCCAAATTCACACTAGCATAAGCGGCCAAAAAAGGGTAGCGGAAGGCTAGTTATTGAAGGATACTTTACCAATAAAAGAGTAAAATAATGTAGTTTTTTCTATGGAAAAAAAAATGGCTAAATCGACTCGGCTGTTGATGCTGATCAAGAATATATACTTTATAGGGTCGGAGATGCTTTCCTTCTGCCTGTTACATACTTTTGCATGTTTTTTATACCCTTGCAGAGGGTATTAAAAATTGTCCGGATGTTTGCAACGCATTGAAGGAAGCATCTCCGACCACATAAAGTCTAAAAATATTCTTGTCCGTCTGTCCGTCTGTTTTTATGCTACCTCCTCCGTCTAAAGCGAACATCTATATAGTATAACTCCCATAGAAAATTTATGTCCGAAAAGTAGTCTTAATTAGAAAATCTTTCTTGATTTCAATAGAAGGTGCAAGGGTATACAAAATTTTCCCCTATTTTGATACTCTGTGCCAAAGGTACACAGAGTATAGTATAAGTTTGAGCAAAAGTATGAAACAGGCAAAAGGAAGCATCTCCGACCCTATAAAGTATATATATTCTTGATCAACAGCCCCGTCGGTCCGTCCGTCCCTCATTCCCTATGAACAAACAGATCTCAGAGGTTCGACTTGTATGGGACAAAAACTTCTTATACTTGCAGGCAGATCAAGTTTATTTTCAAAATTTGCCACGCCCCCTCCCACCCCCGCAATTGAGAAAAAACGTCATATCTCCGTCAGTTTTATAGATATTCGAACCTTCTGGACATATTTTGAAATCAATATTATTTATCGATCCGCCAAAGAAATGGTAAAAACCGGATGAACGGTTGTCCAGTTACAAGGAAAACAAACAATTATGGGCAGCACCGGTAGCAACGATGATCGGCAGCACTTCACAGGTACACAGTATGTTATAGTCGGGCTTGTCCGACTTTCTTTCTTGTTTATACGCTTGAAAAGTGTATTATAGTTTTGCCCAGAATTTTGCAAAGCATAGAAGGAATCATCTCCGACCACATAAAGCCGACCATATAAAATCGAGCTGAGTTGATTAAGCTTTGGCCGTCCGTCTGTCCGTTCGTCCGTTTGTCCGTCCGGCTGTCCGTCCGACTGTCCGTCGAGCTAAAATTTTGCACTGAGTCTTCTTTTGACTGCAGACTGCTTATATGTATGTCGGAACGGCTGGGTTCGGATAACTATTTCTTGTAGCTCCCATAACTAGGAACGATTAATATCAAGTTTATTAAAATTTCGGCACAGACGAAGCTAGCTTTGCTTTCTCGTTTTTATGTAACTTTTCCCTAACCTCAAAACTTAACTAAGAAAACTTCTTCAAAGTATGCAACAACATCCTATTTTGTGTTGACCATAAAATTCGCAAGTCGTTTTAGTAAGTAGCTTACTATAATTCGCTAGCTTCATTGTTTGCTCTGCTATTTACCCACCCCCAAGATGTTTCCCATCCAAAACCTTCGACCACTTTTCTTGTTATTTTAACAGTCATCGGTTTGTTGTCGTTGCCTGATTTACTGCCAGTTTGTGACTTTTATGAAAATTGTTGACTGCCTGCGGTTAAAAACAGTGGCCCCCGGTGGCTCACCCCCTCCTACTTTATTCTCTCAGTCGTGTCGTTGATTGAATAGCTTTTGTGTGTCGCATACTTTATGTTTATGCATAACCAAAAAAAATGTGTTTTAATTTATTAAACAAAAACCAAATCCGTCTTCACCATAAAGTGATCTCGAATGAGAGATAAGCACAACAATTGAGCAATTTTCATTTCTGAGATTTCGATCTCTAATTTAAATTTTGGTGATTTTCAGCTGCTGCAGTTGCATTTAGGGCTTGACTGGCTAATTGATTTTGAGAGCTTCGAGCTCTCTAAAGGCCAAAATGTGTGGGCGGTGACATCGTCAGCTGCGGTTGCAGTTCGCTCGCTCCCGCCGCCGAGTGCCAAGTCGAGTTGCATGTCACGATTCTTGCCAGCAAAAGCAACAATAACAACAAATTGAAATGCCACTCAACTCGCGCGCCGCTCGACACCTGCGGAAATATTAACGTGGAGGAGGTAGAGGAGGAGGCTCTTGTCTTTGTATATTTCATAGGTTTGTTTGTTTGTCTATTTGGCCCGCACGTTTCACTCACTCATTCAATCACTTTGGCTGGCAAACTACAAGTATAATAGTGAAATTGCTGAGGTATTTGGCTTTAGCTTTTCGACCTCAGCTGATTTCAATTGGAATGTCAGTTGCACAAAAGTCAGTCAAGTTTGTATAATCCTCGCCAAAATGTTTGCAAAGATGAGAGCAGCTACTGCTTATTATAATAACAATAAATATTCATATATTACGTGCACGTACATGGGTTACTGGGGATAAGTTAGAAAATCAAAATACAGCTGCTCTTTTTGGATTAGTTTTTATCCTAACTTAATTGAGTGTATTGTAGAAGAGTGAAATACTTGAAGCCTACGAAAAAAACTTACTAAATAATAAAGAAAACCCTCTCAGATTGAAATCTAAAATGGAGTTTTACTGTTTATCAATATACTCGTATCGACATTCGTCGTTAATTGATTCTGATTCCTCAACATTTTTCAAATACCAATCTTTACCCGGGGTAAGAATACCCCTTGTACCGTTTTCATTTTGCTCTTGTTCAGAAGAGTCCTCATTATTTGATTCGATTTGGGCATGAGGGATTTGTATACACTGCCTACGAGTTTTAAAATTTAATTGCAAATCTGAGATTTCTTGAACTATCCACGTACTTGAGTTTATAAATCAAAACGGTTGCCAAATGAATCAAAATTAGCAACAATCCTACTCCAACTGTAAACTCAAACCAACCTTTTCTTGTTGTTTTCCATATTGTCTTTTCACTAAAACAGATTTCCACATTGCACCCTTCCTTCAACTCTCGCACTTTGCCACCGCTTTTTCGGTAGCATTTACACTGACATGGCCAAAAGTGCTTCACATGTTTCCCATTGTTTATTGTTAGTGTTTGCTTGTGGGTGTTATTGTTGGTAAAAGGGCAAGTGTGTTGCCTCAAGTTGGTGCTGCTGCCGCCATATGTATGATTTTCAATATGATAATTGCACAAGTCAATCAAAGTTATTTGACAGTTTAATTGTTGCACTCAATTGAAACTGAAGCATTTTCCATTGCCAAATCAAAGTCACCCAAATGTCAAAAAACACCTAAATCAAGATCTTTTAAGGTGTAAAAATTGGGCTGCGGTTATTGTCAGAGACATTAAAAAGACGATGATAATGATGATCTTTTTATAATGATGATTGCCGCTTTTTATAAAGCCAATTTGCGGCCTCTTTTATGCAACTCGAGTTTGAGTTGCACTTAATGATATATGATTATGATTTTTGTGTTGCACTTTGGCGTTTACCCATTGTTGACTGTGGTTGGGTTGGCATTTGGGCTGTGGTGTGGTGGGTGTGCTGCTCTATGCTCGATTAACTGTGCCATTTGGGTTGACTTGTGCGCAAAATTTTATAGTTAAAATGGTGTGAGGAAGTTAAAGAGTTTGAATACATAATGGGACCAGGTGTTTTTAGACTGCAGTCAATTGGGTCGAAGTGGATTTCGATTAAGGAAACAAATGGATTTTAATGGATTTACTTTGACCAAGAAATAAATGACTTTGAATTTGTTGCTCGATTGATTCTTTTCGTTTATTATTCTATGAAATACATATTTTATGAGTTAATAAATATGAAATAAAGAAATATATTTTCAAAACCATTAAAAAAACACCGATTAGCCGACCGGACAATTTAATGTATTTCGAGTATACGCTGGAAATTCATAATGATGATTCTAGGAAGCTGATGAACTTCATTTTCAAAGAAACAATTATGATTTTGACCGTTCGATCTTTTGCAAATTTCGACTTTTTTGACCGTTTGGTTTACACCTTCTATTTACCTGTCTACAATTGCCGGCTCAAATCAAAAATTTGCAAATTTCGCAATATTTTGGACCGTGTAATCTTCAGCTTTCATTTACCAATGCCTGCATTGTAATAAGTATAAGCATTAACCGTTTTCATAAATACTCATGAGGTAATTTTGCAAATTTCTCGATTTTTGTACCTTAGAAGCCTTCGTCTTCATCGCTTCATCGGAATCGGATGAAGAGTATAGTTTTCTGTACCAGAGGTACACAGAGTATATTAAGTTTGTGCAAAAGTATGTAACAGCCAGAAGGAACCATCTCCGGCCCCATAAAGTATATATATTCTTGATCAGCATCAACAGCCGAGTCGACATAGCCATGTCCTTCTTTCTGGCCCTCTGTCTGTCCGTATGAACGCAGAGATTTCAGAGAAGGTAAGGAGATTGAGGATTGACGTCTATGGGACAAAAACTTCTTATACTTGTAGGCAGATCAAGTTTATTTTCCATTTTTGCCACGCCCCCGCAATTTGGAAAAAACGTGATATCTCCCACAGTTTGAAAGGTAGAAGGCTTTATGATCGCTAAGGGGTGGTGGATGAACGATAGTCGAGTTATAAGGAAAGCAAATAATTATGGGCAGCACCGGTCGCAATGGTGATGGGCAGCACTTCATAGTTACGGAGTATATTATAGTCGGGCTTGACCTACTTTCTTTCCTGTTTTAATTTAGAAACCTTCGCGGGCAAGCGTACAACCATTCCCCAAAGTTTCATCACAATCAAACATTTTGCAAATTTCGAGGTTTTTGGGCCCGCCCATTTGCTCTACTTGGAAAACTTCCCGGGCAAGCGTTCCACCATTCCCCAAAGGTTCATTGTAATCGGATGAACGGTCTAATTTTGCAAATTTCGGGGTTTTTGGACCATTTCACAGACATGAGATATAGCCTATGACACTTTCCTGATCGACATGAACATACTGTGAAAAATTCGTGAAGGTCGGTTCAGCGGTTCAGCGGACGCCTATAATGGACAAATATACAAACATACTTTCACTTTTATGTACACTCATGGACAATATAATAGGTGTGAAGTTTTTTTTTTTAAATATCGATTTAAATCGATATAAACATAACATTTAATAAGGAAGCTATACGTTTTTACTATGGTCACACTGTTTCGGTACGAATTGGGCGAATTCCCGGCTTTAATTAGCTTTTGGGAAAAATTTTGGATTGTTTTATTGGTTAGACTGCAAACTCGGCTGGTCAATAAAATAGGTGTATGAAGCAAAACATTAACCTGTAGTTTATGTATAAATACAATTATATGATTGCAGAAGGTAAGGTATTAGGAAAATATAAGTAAATGGAAGTCCCCATAACCATTAAAATTGTATTAGATGGGCCGTGGGCATCACTGGAGTGCGGAGGAGAGCAGGCCTATTCGACGACTCCGAGATGAAGGAAAAACGTATAAATCCATTGCCATGTTAGTAAAACGTTCTCAAAACTTCGTAACCTATGCCTTAAAACAGCAAAAAAATAGGTGAAACTCGGGGAGCACCTAGAAAATCATCATATAAGACCGACGATCGCATGCTTCAGTTGGTTAAACGCGACCTGTTCAAGTCTTCCTGGACGATTGCGATGAGGAAGAACCTGGTGCGGACCGGAGTGTGAACTAAAATGGCGTATTATCCTCTGGAGTGACGAAAACAAAATCAATTTATTTTAACAAAGGTGCCAAAAAGAATGTTCGTCGTCCGAAAGGCAAAGAATTTGATCCCAAGTACTTTTATGGAAGTTCCAGCAGGATAATGACCCGAAGCACGCCTCTCGATTAGTAACGAATTGGTTCCGAAAGCAAAATGTGGTTGTTCTTGAGTGGTCAAGTCAATTCCAGGACCTCAATCCCATCGAAAATCTCTGGGCTGAACTCAAAAGAGAGGTCGGAAAGACTTTTTTCAAAATAAAAATCAACTTTGGGATATTGCCCAAAGAGCATGGTACAACATTCCGATTGGAACTTGTCGCAAGTTAATGTGCGCCATGCCAAAACGAATAGAGAAAGTCTTGCAAAATAATGGCGGATAAACTGGTTATTAGCTTCCAGATACTTAATGTAATATAAAACAAGACCAAAAACAGTGAAATATTGATTTAATTTAAACATTTATCTTCGTACACCTATTATTGTGTCCAGCCAAAATTGCGGACTTAAGGAAATATTTAAGTAAGTTGTATATTAAAGGGTTTGAGAAACTGTTTTTACTTTATGTTTAAAGACAATTAATGTAAGTTTTAGAAAAAATTTGATTTTTTGAGATAAACAGTTAAAGGAAGAAAAAAACACCATATTGTTTTGTCCATGATGTGTGTCCGTGTCCGCCAGCTAGACAGTTCGCCGTTGTAAGTGGTCGTAGGTTCGTTCCCGTCCCAGAAATCTCTAGAAATTTTCTTGTAAACGGTTTTATTTCAAACTACAACTGCTTGCTTGCACTTACATGTGAAGAGTCTCCAAAATGCAAGGCTACTAGATTGGATGACAAAAGTTAAGTGATTTGAAACCGACTGCTCAGCGCCAAGTAGATTTAAAGCGTACGGGTTTACCGTATAATTAAGTTAGCGACATTATTCCTGACACTTTACATTTAAAGTCCTTATTGTTCAGTTCGGTGGATGGCCGGGTGGCGCTAGTCGTGGTTTCGATCCCCTCGGAACTTAATGAAAGTTTTTCTTTCTAAACTTTACACCCGGTCCCCCCTCTCTGCTGTTGGCGCCAGCTTGTAGTAATTAGCCATGCAAGCTTCTCAAACTGCCGTTCGGATTCGGCGTTAAACTGTAGGTCCCTTCTCTTGTTCGAAAATAAAGCGCCGCAAGAGATTAGAGGTTCGGCTTTGTCCTTTGGGGCTGTGTCAGCCATTTTACATATATGTATATATACAGGGTGGCGCAAGAGTGAAGAAGGGGTTCATAAGTTGAATAACTTTTTTGATTTTTTTTTTAATATTTTTTGATCATATTATAAGATATACAGTATGGAAATTTGTTTACACTATGTATGGAAAAAAATGTCATTTAAATGATCCCCGCTTTCAGCGTCGCAAAGTTGGCCTTGTTTTAGAGCATTTTCCGTAACAAATTTAAAAATTTTTGGGTTTACCCCTTTAAAGTTTTCCCCAATGATGATCTAGAGTTCAAGGATTGTCTCGAGCTTGTTTACATACACTCGCTCCTTCAAATAACCCCAAAGAAAATAGTCGGATGCTGACAAATCTTGCAAATTGTCAGCCAACCAAATTTCTAAAGTTGCTATTTTTGTATTTTTTGTGGAAAGGTATTTTATATTTTGAAAAGTCTAAGTTACTTGCAACAACTAAAGAGCAAGATAGCTGAGTCTGTGACAGAGCTGGAAAATTAAGTTTTACTAACTTTTAGTTGATTAAAAGCTAAGATTTGGCTTTGGATTTCATTCTTAGCCCCATGAATGGCTTTTTGTTTTATAGTCCGTTCTTATCGGCTATCGGAAAGAAACTTTGGTTGAAAACTCATTCTCAAACTGATACCAACTCTTTCAATTTTAGTTTCTAACCTTTCTCTAGGTTTTTCTCTAGTTTCCGAATATAATCTCGTTGGTTTTCAAAAAACACTTTTACTTCCCCTTCGAAACTATTAAGTGATCCATATCAAAGAAAACAATTAACATTTAAAATGACCAAAATAAGTTGAACCGGTTGAACTAGTGCAGCCCAAAAACAAGTTCCAGTCTCTACCAACACCACAACGACCACCAACTGGGAAATCATAATATCGCGATTGTCAGTTTAATGACTTTACAATCGATCTACAAGGCATAGATAGACAGTGCGTAGACAACGCGTTGTCGACGCATTTTGCCATTTTTGGTGCAGTTTACGTGATCGATAAAACTGAGGCCAAATCTGAGACCTTGTTCCGGTACGAAGGCCAAGCCACTGTATATTAGGTATTAAATGACACGATTTATGTAATCTTATATTTGATTTGTAATTTGTAAGCCAATTTTGGACACATACTAAAAAATTATGGTCGTTTGGTGGGAAATGATTCATAGCAAAGTAAAAATGGAAATTATAATACAATTTTTATACCATTCAGCTAATCAAGGAGTTCAGAAATATTAAGACAATATTTTATTTTTGTCCAAGACAATTAACCGTACAGACGTCTTGCTAATGCTAATCCGTATTAGCTCATTAACTATAAAATACAACCCCAATAAATTAATACACAAAAGTATAAACTCGATAAATAAAAGTTTTAGTTTTTATCATACTCTTTGATATTTTTTCGTAATTGAATGATTAGTCAGTCACTTTATATTGGTTTGTAAGAAAACTGATCTACCACTGAGTACGTAACTTAAATCGCGTTCTTAAGCTAATATCAATTTGTATTAACTGTCCTTAACTAAAAATCTGCCAAGCCGAAGGGAATACATCCGCTCCGTCTTATGCTCGGATCGGAATTCCAAATAAACCACAAAAACTCAATCAAAACTTATCGCAATTAACACCTCTCGCGTTTCAGTGAGCCGCTTGACTATTAACAAAAAACAGCACGAGTATTTTATCATAGCCAAAATCCAAGAATCATCCACTTGTCTCATTAATAACTTACAACAAGCCCGCATTGTTTGGCTTCACAAACGAACTTCCGCAAACTTCTTTAACGCATCAAAATAAAAACCAGAAAACTAAAGGCGAGAATAACAACAAGTAAGAAAAATTACCATATCTACGGCCATAAAATTGATGTTTTCCTACTTGATACTTGGAAGCGGATGACGTCGACATTTGGGAGCTCTCGTGCTTAAGTACAGGCCCACCGACAGCAAAAAAAACATAAATAAATAACATTTTTATGCCTTTTCATAATTTTAAGTGATGATTATGCTGATTTTCGTGTTTACTTTTTTTGCTTGCGGCAATTTGGCAGCAGCAACAACAACGAATTCAAATTAATAATCATTTTACAATAGACGAAAAGGCACACGACACGAGACAATGGACGACTCTCCATCTCCAAATCACATATGTATGTATATGAACGGTTGCGTTCCGTTTCTGTCATAAGTTTTTGATCATTGCTCAAGTGGTTCATGTCCATTTCATCTCCATTTGGAATTAGGAATAAATAAAAAACCACAAATAGAATCAAAGTATTTTTAAAAATACACAAGTTTTAAGAGGAAGAGAAGACTTTTTTGTTTAAATAAGTGAAAGGCTAGAAGAGTTGGGAAGTGTAGGAAAGATGAGCTGGTTTTATGGAATTATGTATGTCTGTGCGCTTTTAGCTGGAATTTTAATAGTAGAAGTAGTATGCTTTTATAAAGAAAAGATTAGAGCAAAGACCATACAAGGGAATTTCCCGCGCTTTCAGAATTCATTTTTCAGCCTTAATCAGCAAAAACTAAGCCTGGCATAGAATAATTGGTTAACAAAAGATGCAGCATTAAACTATGGCACCTACAATGAACATCAAAACATTAAATCGAAATTTAAGTGTAT
The DNA here is from genome assembly GCA_018904265.1 of Lordiphosa collinella. Lineage (NCBI taxonomy): Eukaryota > Metazoa > Arthropoda > Insecta > Diptera > Drosophilidae > Lordiphosa > Lordiphosa collinella. The sequence continues at coordinate 42,061 of JAEIFV010000799.1, forward strand.
TTTTATGATTTTTATCCTTTCTTATTTATGGATGGAGCTTAGCTTTCCTTAGAAGACCATTCAAGCTGGGGATCCAAGCTCTTTTCAAAATCAATGCAGTTTACAGGCAGACATGCATTGTGAGTCGCAGGAAAGTTCCGATTGGCTAATTGACAAAGAGTTGAGCTATGACTTTGGAAAAAGAAACTACTTCAAAGGCACCTTCACTGTGGAACAAATTCGTACCATTTTCAAGTCTGTTGCTTCTATAGAGGAGATATTCTTGATCTAAACGTTTTTCCTAGTTATGGCAAGTAGCGACACTACATTAATTTACTGTCTCGATGAGAAATTGAAATTATTGCCCACTTCCTAGATGTCTGCCCCATTTTGAGGGACCTATGCTTTACCAAAGCCAATATAATCTCTAAGATGAGTAACGCCATACGATTTTTTTGCACACGATTTTTTTGTGCTGGCTCTAGAGCTGGCTCCAGGCTCTCTTAAAATTTTGTTAAAAAGCCAAAGAGAGAGCGCTCTAGAGCCAGCGGCTCTCTTGTACGCATACAGCGACAGCTGACGACTGTATATGTGCACACGTATTCTCAAACATTGTTAATCTGCCTGCACCCTGTCGGATTTGTCGGAACGTGGTTTCCAAAAGAATGCCTTCTGGCACACTTCTTTTTACTAGGAAGAATGCACTACCAACTTTTGCTGTATGATAGAAGGCATATAATCTGTTTGAAAACTGATGCACGTTCCTTTTGGCAGTAGGTTAGAAGCGAAGAAGTCTGCACAACAAGCAAACGTCCCTTCTAATAGCACGCATGCTGCACCTGTGCTATTGGAAACCAAAAAGCGAAATGGGACCCGAACGATTGTTCTCTTTGCCGTATGTTGGAAGGCATAAAATCTGCATTACATGCAAACGTCCCTTCTAATAGCACGCATCCAGCATGGAGCAGAGAGAGCCGAGCGTTTTTACGAAGTTGAATCAACAACAACAACCCATGCAAACGTCGCTTCTAATAGAACAGTTCTTGCTGCGTTTCGCTCCTATACAAAAGCGAAAGGAAGATTCGGTTTGTAAGGATAGTACGTGAAATAAATGAATATGTGATTTTCCGATGTGGGAAAATTCGACAGTAGCGTCGGAAAATTCCCGGAAAAGCGTCGGAATAGTTTGTATGGAAATGGGTATGAAATAATTTGTGATGTGATTTTCTGATGTTGGAAAATTTGACCTTAGGGTCGGAAAACTCATGGAAAACTCTACATGCAAAAAACGAATTTTCATCCGATTGGCTTCAAACTCGGTTTGTAAGGAAAGTATAGGAAACAACGATAACAATAACGGTAACGATAACGGTAACGATAACGAAATCAATAACGATAGCGATATCGGTAACGATAATGGTAGCGATAACGAAAACGGTATCAATAACGATATCGATTACGATAGCTTTAACGATAACGGTATCGATAACGAAATCGAAATGATAATGATAGCTATAATGGTATCGATAACGGTAACGATAACGGTAATGATAGCGATAACGGTATCGATGGCGATAAATAAATTAATATCGAAAACGTTATCGATAAGTATATCGAAATCAATAGCGATAACGATTACGATAAAGAAATCAATACCGATAATGATAGCTATAACGGTAAAGATAACAATTACGACGATTAAAGAAATCAATAACGATATCGATAACGATAACTGTAACGAAACCAAGAACGATAGCGATAACGGAAACGATAACAATAATGATGGCGATAGCGGTATCGATAACAATAATGACCTAACGGTAGCGATATCAATAATGATAACGGTAATGTTACCCAAACCCGGTCGGAAAAGAAAATCTTTATCGGTTTTATGTAATGACTGTTAATAGCTTTACTGATCCAGTATAGACTGACGGCGGCGTAGCGAAGCGCGCCGGGATATATGATAGCTTATTATATTTGTTTTCCTTACCGCCTTGACTGGGGATCGAATTGCATGGCGTCTTATAGTACATCACCATCGGGCACGCGTGTTCTCACACGCCGCAGCGCTTACTTAACTATTTCGACAGGTTTCTTGAAGATGCGAAATGTAACACTATTTGTCTCTTTCCTTCTTTACATTTTCTATACGTCCCTTTCTCTTTATGATCAAAAAAACATGTTATAGTTTGTAAATGATATGAAAATTATATGGTTTGACGAAATATCAAATTGACCAGCCGGTATCAAATTGATATTGATATTATCTTTTTCTGTGTGGGTTGAACTCGCAATCAGTATGAAAACTCTCAACCCTAGGTAGTCTTTATAAAAAAAAGTCTTTAATGAGGTCAATCTATTTTGTATCATAGTTCCTAAGCGCTCTAGTAGAGTAGAGTTGGGAAATCCCAGCACTACATTTATTAAGCTCGATGATTCAATACAATAATGATGATAGATATTTGATAGTTTTTTAGCTATTCATATTTTTATTTATATTCCCCATTTGATTACTTATTTATGCCAACAATTTATTGACTTTCGAAAATCACAATCTTTGCCTTTTAATTCTTCTTTTCTGTTTTGTTTTGTCAATTTTTGCATATTTTGTCACTCCGTGCCAGACACTTTGGCAACGTGAGCGCCTCCACAACCACATTCATACATACAATATATCATTTAAGATGATGAAGACCCCTTTTAACTGTTCAAGAAAAAAAGATTAATGGATTGCCTTAATAAGAATGCTTTTAAAATTGTACAAATTTGATTAGGTTTCTCTCTAGTCATATAAATAAATATTATTCAGTGGTTTGGTTCCAGAAATGAGTCACCAACATTTAGACGACTTACATTTATATATGCAACAAATGCGGAATCATTTTGGTTAAGTTGTTTGGCCGTTCGAGAGGCAAGCAAAGTTGTCTATAAATTATGCAAATGTATTTTAAGTCGAAACTTGTTGAATAAAAAAACGGGCCAAAAGCGCGTGTGCTGTAAACCGGAAAAAATGTTGACGAATGTTAACAAAATATGCAAACAGAGAAAAAAACATTGCACATTGATTATGCGATTTGTTGTTGCACCTTTGAGCCGCTCACTTGGTTTGAAGTCGAAGCCATTGACAATGAATTTTTGCTTGCCAATATTTGCACATGCCTGTGTGTGTGTGCGTGTGTGTGGGAAGGGAGGGAATGTTACGCATACGCAGCGTGGCAAGGCGCAGCAAACTGTGAGGCAACCACATTTCCGGATGTCATAGGAAATGATTTTTGTCTAGTTGAGTGTTTGTTGTAATTGCTCTCAAGGTTATTTGTGAATTCGAAGTGCATTTCGAAGGTGTTGCCAGTTGGCAGTTTGGTATACAGTGTAGAAGGTTCTTGTGTGGTGCCAGCTGTTGTGCGGCTGTGTCTAATGGAGGGTTGGTTGTGCTTTGTCGAGTGGTCTCTCGTCAAATGTTTGTCTAACCAGGCTGTTGACATGAGTAGTTGGAGTAGCAGTTGATATGTGTCTCTTAAGATACTTTTATGGACTCAAATTAAATATTAAAAGACATACATTTTACAAGTTCGTATTTGTATTTCTCTTAATCGCTTCATTTACTTCTTCTTACAGCCATACCGATCGGTAACTGGACCCCGCCCGATATAGACTACAACGAACGCTTCACTTGGGAGGGTGCCAACGATATGAGCGCCAACTATCACCAGGCTCTGCAGCGTGGTTTGCCCTTTCCCATTCTCACAGTTGCCGAATACTTTAGTCTGGGTCGTGAGGGATTCTCCTGGGGTGGACAATATCGTGCAGCTGGCTACTTTGCCAGTATTATGCTGTGGGCATCGCTAGCCTCATGGTTGCTAATGAATTTGCTGCTTTTAGCAGTTCCTCGCTATGGCGCCTATATGAAGGCATTGACGGGAGCGCTACTCGTATGCACCACAGTGGGTTATCATTGTCTGCTGCCACAGCGACCGCTGAGCATTCATTTGGAAGGTGGAAGACTTGAATTTCATTTTGGCTGGTGCTACTGGCTGGTGCTGGTGGCAGGTATGTTGATGAGTCCTAAGAAAACCATTTGAAAATTATTTTAAACTTTTTTCTCCAGGAATTCTCTGCTTCATTGTGGGAGTACTCATCTCTATTATAGATTTGGTATGGCCACACACTTTCTCCACGGTTTTGGAGGTTTATTATGGCACACCCTATGATCGTCATGTGATTCTGGAAGAGTCCAGTGATGTGAGGTATCGCAAGCCCCGCAATAGTCGCGGCCTGGAAGATCCTCCCGGTTTGGGGTCACGTATATTACGTCGCTTGAGCTCCAAGGCACGTGATATGCAGGGCGCTGTGCCGCCTAGAAGAGGCAGTCCAGCGGGCGTGTCGAGCAGTGGTGTGGAGAACAAAGCCTTTCAGGCGGATGTGCCTAAGAGTCCTTGGCGGTATCCTTTTAGACGGGCCCAGCAGCTGCCCCATATGCAGCCACAGCACTCTCAGCAGCATCCGCTTCAGCATCAACATCAGCCGCATCATCATCAGCAGCAGCTGCAGTTTGTGGGCGGTCCTGTGGTTCAGCATCCTATGCATCATATGCAACGCACACTGTCACAGGATTCCGGTTCAAGCATAGCCTCAGCATCAGTACAAATCTCACCGCTGCACAAACATGCGCTGGCCAGAATGTTGCCGTAAGTGGGCTGTAATTAATTCTTGTTTTACTACTGTTATACGACTATTCTACTTCACTTGCTTTCCTACTCAATTTGCCCTGTCTATTCCCCTTCTATTTCTATTTCTATTCCTGTTCCCTATTTTTTTTCCTTACTTACAAATCTACCAACCACAATCATTGGTCCTTCGAGCCGGATATAAAGAACTTAAGCTTGTTATTCTCTAAAGCTTGTGCAGTAAGGTGGTACCCTTACTTTTAGTTATTGCAACCCAGACATTCACCACTTCATTCACTTTACATCCCACCTCTTAAGAGTTATGTAACGTGATATACGTAAAGCAGGAAATGCCCTTATGACAACGCCAATTATTTGAATGATATTCAAACTTTAAACATATTGGTAAAAAATTTGTGTATCTCGTTTCCATTTAAGCAGGAATGCAAACAGGCTCTCAACCGAACAAAGCCGTAACCAAACCGCTAATTTCAAACGTTCCTTCGTAAACGCCGAGTTGAACCGAAAACCACATCTCAAAACGGTTCGGCTCGGTTAACTGACGAGCTTTAAGAGGCTAACATTAGGGAAATTTTAATCATGTCCTTTACAAGAATCCTTACTCGAGATTTCTTTTTATTTTGGTCGCATTATTAAAGCGCTGTTTTTGGCCACCCAAGCATTCCCGCCCAAGCAACGATTTATGAGCAGGGGCGTTATCGTGATGCAAAAGCAATTTGTGTTCTTCCACAATTCTGAGCATATCTGATGGATAGCTTGCGCTTGACTTTCATGTGTTATTCCTTATTGACGGTATTTTTCTGTGGTAAGGAATCCTGGTGCATCACGACCCTGCAATAAAACTGATCCTGCTCGCACTTTGCTCGGCCTTCTGAGAACAATTTGTTGCAACGATAAACATTACTTTGGTTAAAGGTAGCTTCCCCATATGCCACAGTCAACATAAGAAATGCATCAGCGCATTTAATTTTGTTTTGTACACAAAATTTTATGCGGATTTTCGTATATTCAGAAATCGAAAAAGAGCCAAAACACGTGCTAGAAAAATATCTGACAAAAATTATCGTAGAAGCCAGAATTATGTAGCTGCCAGTTTAAACCAAGTGATCCCGTACATCTCCTGCAATTGTCCACCGACCTCTTGAAATACTTGTCATCAGGGAACATTCCTTCTTTTGTATCAATTTGTGTGCGTAGTATCCCTCAATCTGTCATTAGCCAAAGAAAATTCATTATGGACTATTCAAATGTTCTCTAGAAAATTTATTTCGAAATTGTTTAAAAGTCACATATTTACTTTAGAGTTCATATTTCAAATGTTGGAGCAAAAGTTCGAGGAACAGACACTTTAGGTGTACTTTGACATTTTAAAAAGCTTTTTTGGTATTTTTTGGCAAAAAAAGTATTCCCGGACTAAATGTTTTATATTTTAAGGATTAGCTGACCAAATAGAGTTGTGGTCCTAACAAAAACCCGTGCGCTTAAAAACATGGCGGCTGTGAATCGGGGTCACTATGTTATCCGACTTCAAAAATGAAAAAATATTCTGGTTTAGTATCGATGATCTTAGGAAAAAGTGAAGGTTTTTGACAAAATGGCATTGGCATTTTGAAAATTATGAAATTTGTTTGAATTTTACGATTAAGAACAGAATAGGTTCAGTAGATTTGGCTGAATCGCGGCTGCTATTTTGAAAAACGCGGTCTCGAGAAAAGCGTTTAACGTTTGCAGTTGCTAAAACATTTGGGTTACCTTGAGTCACTAAAGGGCTATGAGAATTCGATTGAAACGTCCAAACAGATTTAACAAAATTCGGGACGTAATTCTTAACTACAGACGTTATACAGTTGAGATTCGGCGGAATATAGAGCGATTCTAGTAAAGAAATTAATCTTCGACATTTTTCGTAACTTCAAAAGCCCGAAAAATACATTTTCGCGCAGACTCATGAAAATTTCGTGTCGTAGTATTTAAGGAAGGCAGAATTTTGGTGATGGCACTTTTCGTACTGCTTTACCTTCGAAAGTTCGCAAAAAATTTTTCGCAAAGGAGAGAAAAAGGAAATATTTAATTAAGGGAAATATTAATTTTTTATTTTTGGTTTGGTTTTTTGTGGTTTTTGAATTGATGCTTGGGGGGGAAAGAGGAAAGAATTATTTTAGTAGAATAAAAAAAAAAGAGGGGAAAATGTTTATGTTTTATTTTGTTTTTGAGATGAGTATTTTCTGCAAAAACGGAAACAGGCTTGAGACTGAACCGAACCGAAAACGCGGTTCAGTTGGCTTCAACAACCATGTAATAAACCAAACCGGTGGCTTAAAAACTTTGTGAGCCTCTGATCCATACCAGTCCTTTTTTTTCTATCGGCTTGAATACCTGCGTTGAAGTGCGATGGTTACAAAAGTTGATTAAATTGATGGTTTTTTATTATTGAAATTCTTAGATTTTAAACAGGGCTGCAAACCTAAAATATTTTTATACCGTGATCCCATTGAAATGGGAAAAAGGGGGATCATACGAAGGTTGTGCAAAATGTATGTAAAAGGTAGAAGGCAAGCATTTGCGACCGTATAAATGTATATATAATTCTTGATCAGCATGACAAGCAGACGACGCAATTTAGCCATGTCCGTCTGTCCGTATGAACGCGTGGTTTTCAACACACTATAAGAGCTAGAGCCACAAATTTTGACATGTAGGTAGGTGTATACCTTCAATTAAAGAGTAAGCTTTAAATTTTATTATACTAATACGTGTATTAAGCTCCTTAAGTTTACCTTTTCCTCAATTTTATTCGAATATCATCCTAGGGACTCGAAATAGAGTTTAACAAGAAAAGATATGGTATTGAAAGTGAGCCTGAAGTGGGAAGTCTGTCAAATCAGCGGATAATGTATTTTCTTTGTATGAATTTCAATAAATGAGTAATTTTTAAATTTTATTATAAATACTGTTTAACTCTTAACTTTACCCTTTTCTCTTTTATTTCCAGAAATCCCCCCGTGGAGCGTATCCGTGACATGGATCACTGGTGATGCCATTTAGACAAACCAATTAATTTTAGTACTTAACAAATTCTTGACAATTACTTAAAACCAACAACTTAACGACAAAAACGCTACAAACCATTTGTGATAATTTCCTAATATAAAAAACGACGAAAGAAACGAAAAAACAAAAATTGACAAAAATCACCTAATTTTACTTGAAGTACTAAATTTAGATCTTAATTTAATTAAATTATTTTAAATATATAAGTTGATCAAAAAATTATGTAATTGGCAGCAGGCAGCCAAGAAAATCGTTTTTAGTGATGTTCATTTGTGATAAGCATAAGCGAGACCTGCCACAAACCCCCACAAAACCCGTCGCGAAGTCAAAAGGACACAGCAGAAGCGCAACTTAGTGACTGTAAGCTGAATTAGTAAAAGCAATTACAACGAGTTATGATTACGATATAATTTATTATGTTTGAAATGAATTCCATGCCAGTGTACTACTACTATGTTAAAGTTAAGACAATTCGAAAATTTGTAAAATTAATGTGTAAGCTTTAGGTTCTAAGTAATGACGAATATTATAGAAATCAAGGAGCGACGACTTGAAATAAAAAGTTGTTATATAATTTGTTTGGGGACTTTTTATGAGCATAGAAGGCTTGAAGATTTTTTACGGAATTTATTTGTGTACGTTTCTCCCTTGTGGAAAATATGGAAGTAGTTAAATATGTCGTAGCATGCTTATTGGGGCCATGCAATGGCCAATGAAAAGTGGGTTATCATTCATTCCCAACTATTTGAGATTTTTGGACCAATTAAAATTAAAAATAAGAATTCAATAAAAAACAGAAAAATTTTATTGAACTCTCTCAAAGTTTCCTTCCATTTTCTAAATTAATATCTATTTATAGTACTTACATATATTTTCCTTATTGTTCTCTGACTTCAGCAGATTTTTTGGAGCAAAAACAACAATAATGCCAAAAAAACTGTTTCCTGTACCCCTTTCCCTCTTAGCGTCTACAAAAAATAAAAGAAAACAGGCCCATAAGAAAAAATGTCATAAATAAGAGCGCTGCAATTTGTTTATATTAAAATGGAGAGTCAAAAAGCATTCTAAGGTCGAGGGATCTTGTGCACAGATTTCCAACATTGCATGGCTGCCAGAATAAACAACAACAACAGCAGCAGCATCTCTCTTCCCTTGTTACCCCTCTGTGTCGGACTGCTTGGCCTGCTGTTTTGTGAATTATGCGCCTTTCCGTTGCATGTGGCGGCATTCCCGAAGCCAAGGCCCAAGTCCAAATAATGGCATGACGCGCCTGGCTGCATATTTTTGAAGTCAGCAACAGAGCTAGAGGAAGGGCTGCGGGTGAGCTGGCTCACCCACAACTAACTGCGCTCGTTTTTGCAATAAAAATGTCATAAATCTTGATTTCTTGGACTCTAAACCAAACGCGTGCGATAGCGACCTTTGCCTATCAGTGAGTGTGTGTGTAAGAGTGTGCCTGGCAATATAACTGTCTATTTATGCTCTGCTTGCATATGAAGTACATTTTATTTGTTTTTATTTATTTGCACTCGCTTGCCAAAGGCGAAGGTCTCTTGTGTGCAAGAGAGTGATAATTGATTTATGTTTTCGTAAAGGCAGGAAACAAGCTGCTAACTGAAGCATTTTTAAATGGGAGTTCACTTCAGGTCAATTATTTCATTTCTAAGAATGTTATGGCTTTTAAATGTTTTCCACATTTCAAAAGTTGCCTCAAGAAAATTATAGTGCAAATTGAATTCCCTTTATTTTTGAAAAGCTTTTAAAAACGTTTTAAAATTTAGCCAGAGTTTAAAAATTTCGAAAATGCAGAGAGAAGGTTAAGTACTTAATATACAATTAGTCAAAATAAACAAGAAAGATAGTCGGTCAAGCCCGACTATAACATACTCAGTACCAGTGAAGTGCTGCCCATCACCGTTGCGACTTGTGCTGCCCATAATTGTTTGTTTTCCTTATAACTCGAATATCGTTCATCCGATCTTTAATATTCCTTTCAGCGGATCGATAAAAAATACCGAATTCTAAATATGTCCAGAAGGTTCGAACCTTCTATCTATAAAACTGTGGGAGATATGACGTTTTTTCGATATTGCGATGGCGGGAGGGGGCGTGGCCAAAATTGAAAATAAATCTGATCAGCCTGCAAGTATAAGAAACATATGTTCCATACATGTCAAACCTCTATCTCTTACCATCACTGAGATCTGTTTGTTCACACGGACCGACGGACAGACAGACGGACAGACAGCCGGACACTTTTGCACAAACTTAATATACTCTGTGTACATCTGGTACAGAGTACAAAAAGTTATTAGGAAATACAAATATCAAAACATACGATAAGAAAGGCGAAAGTAAAGTAAAACGAGAGCGTAAGTAAGCAAAGTGTTTTATTAACCCAACATATTTGTCAGCAAGCTCTGCCATTTATTATACGATCTTTATAAAAATTTCAAAGATAGTCTTCGAGACAAAATGGACAAACGGACATGAATATATCGGCAAGGTTATTGATGCCAATCAAGAATATATATTCCTTTTGATCGTACAAAGATGGAAAAATCCGAGAACATTGGACTCAAAATGAGTTCATTCGTTGTTGTGCTAATCACATTCGATGTCAAAAACTATAATCTCTATACCCTTATGACATGCCTGCAGGAGGAACAATACCCATTGAAGACCCCCAAGACTTACTCATTGCAACATTTGCTGACGATACTGCTTTTATGGCGAGAGACCCATGCATCTATAATGCCACCGATGTCGTTCAGCAATATTTGTATCACTTCAGCAGATGGGCTAAGCGATGGAACATTTGGCTAAACCTGGACAAATGTGCCAGTGTAACATATACACTTCGTCGCGATGAGTGCCCTGGCGTCTTTCTCAATGAGCAGCTTTTACGGCACTTGCCAGAACATAAATACTTGGGAGTATATCTGGACAAGCGCCTTACATTCGAAACCCATATCAACGCGCTTGTAAGATCACTTTATGGCAGAGTGAAGAAACAGGGATGGCTGCTCTCCAGTAGGAATAAACTCTCACTCCGTAACAAAGTGCATATTAACAAGGCAATTATAGCACCAGCTTGGAGATATGGGATCCAAGTGTGTGGAATAGCTGCAAAATCTCATTTGACAAAGATTCGTGTCCTCCTGTCCAGGTGTCTGCGCAAACCATCGGGAGCGCCCTGGTATATGTGCACAAGACATTTGGAGAGCGATCTCAACCTGCCGAAGATTGGAGACGTCATAAATTCACAGGCAGGCAAATATGTGGAGAGGTTGAGAAGTCACCCCAACACTCTTGCCAGAAGACTGTTGCGTAGACGAAGAAAAGCCGAAAGCAGAGTAAGACGACCCCTCAAGAAGATTTTCCCTAGAGAACTTCCAAACAGACAAATACCCTAGCAACCCCCCACACACTAGACAGAACCCTTGCAAAGGGTATTATATAATTGTGCGGATATTTGTAACGCATTGAAGGAAGCATCTCCGACCACATAAAGTATATATATTCTTGATCAGCATGACGAGCTGAGTTGACACGCGTAGACGGTTAGGCTATTGCCATGCGTCTGAAGACACACGTCTGAATACCAACATATATTTTTCGGTGGGGTGGTTAAAGTGAGAGAACATTCGGAGCATTTGTGCTCAAATATTAGAGAGAACATTCTGTTCATATTTTGAGATGAAGAAATCATATTTTCTGACCACGTTTTTCCCTCTGTGTAATTGACAAATTACGCACTCGTACTGTTGCCAAATGAACATTAAGTTCATTTTCCTTAACTCTGTGATCAATGTAGAACTTATTTCGGTGCAGAACCGGTTTGCATCCCTGACATTCTGTTCATATTTTGAGATGAAGAAATCTTATTTTCTGAACGCGTTTTTCCCTCCCTTAGCCTTAAGATATAGTCAACCGATTTCGACCGAAGTTTGCAAATACCTTTAAAAGCATTTGACATTCATAATTGCCAAGTTTAGAACCGCGCCAACATTAAAAACAACAAATTTGCCTTGCTGAGGGCATTATTAAATTGTCCGTATGTTTGTAACGCACAGAAGGAAGCACCTCCGACCACATAAAGTATATATTCTTGATCAGCACGACGAGCTAAGTGGATTTAGCTATGTCCGTCAGTCCGTCCGTCTGTCCGACTGTCTGTTTCTATGGAATCTCCTCAATCTGTTTGAAAGCTATCTTCACCAAACTTGGCACGAAGTCTGTTAGAACATATACGCTGCATACTATAGCATATAGCTGTCATAGGAACGATCGGTCGAAAAACGAGTTTTAGTGAGAAAAACTTTTTGTTTTCAATTAAAAGGCCTCCAAGCTTCGAATTTCTTAGTTTGCTATGCTTTTCCATGATTCCACCAAATTTGGTCGAAATCGGACTTCTATATAGTATAGCTGTCATAGAAAAGTAGAGTCTGAAAAGAAGTCTTAGTTAGAAAAACTTTTTTGTTTTCAATGGAAATGTCCTCAAAACTGGCTTGTTTATGTTTTATATGCTTCCGCACGATTCTACAAAGTTTGCTCAAAATCGGATGACTATAGCATATAGCTGTCATAGGAACGATCGGTCGAAAAACTAGTTCTTGTGAGAAAAACTTTTTTTGTTTTCAATGGAAACGTCGCCATCGTTGGCATATATTTATTTTAAATACTTTTACACAATTTTACAAAGTTTTGTCAAAATCGAATGACTAAAGCTGCAGTATGAATGATCGGTCGAAAAGAAGTTCTAGTGAGAAAAACTTTTTTGTTTTAATTGGGATCGTCTCCAAATTTCGTAATTAACAGTTTGTTATGCCTTTCCATGATTCCACTAAGTTTGGTCGAAATCGGACATCTATATAGTATAGCTCCCATAGAAAGTAAGTTCCGGAAAGAAGTCTTATTTAGAAAAACAAACTGCAAGGGTATACAAAACTTCGGCCGAGCCGAAGTTAACTTTCCTCTATTTTTATTTATTGATTCGATGTTTCCAAAATATTAAGTTAAATTCAAAATAGGATTTACAAAAAGAAAGTCTGTCAAGCCCGACTATAACATACTTTTTACCTGTGAAGTGCTGCCCATCACCGTTGCGACCGGTACTGCCCATAACAGTTTGTTTTCCTTATAACTGGACTATCGTTCTTCCGATTTTTACCATTACCATTGGCGGATCGATAAATTATCCTGATTACCAAATTTTTCTAGAAAGTACTAGCCTTCCTTCTATAAAACTGAGGGAGATATGACGTTTTTTCCAATTTGCGGGTCTACCTGCGAGTATATGAAGTTTTCCCATACTTGTCGAACCTCTATCTCTTACTCTTGCTCATACGGACAGACGGACATGGCTATATCGACGCTGATCAAGAATATATACAAAGAGAAAAAATCCGTTCTAAATTACCAAAGGGGAGGAGGTGTGCAATGTCAGTTGGCTGGCCAGGCACACCCACCCATTCGCACACACACCCACCCGCATACACACTTCTAGGTACTTATAGGTATTTCTAGGTACTTATTGGTATTTCTACGTACTTTTAGGTACTTCTAGGTACTTTAAGGTACTTATAGGAACTTGTAGGTACTTGTATGTATTCCAGATTTCTAGATACTTTTAGGTACTTATAAATACTAGTAGGTATTTCCAGGTACATTTAGGTATTTCTAGGTACTTATAGGTACTACTAGGAACTCAGATATTTTGAGTACTTGGTATCGTGTACCTAACATGGAGTACTTGGTATCGAGTATTTATAATCGAGTATTAAGTATCGAGTACATAGTATCGATTATTTCGTATCGAGTATTTAAAGTCGAGTTTTTTGTAGCGAGTACTTTAAATGAGTACCGAGTATCGAGTTTTTATTATCGAGTACATAGTACCGAGTACAGAGTGTTATGTGCCAATTATCGAGTTTATAGTAACACACAAGTATGTAAGTGTCGGAACATATCGTATGCAACATGTTTCACATCAAGGCCCCGTGAGTGTTCACCACACTCACACCTTTTTTTTTTACTTACCTTGTCTGGGACTCGAACTCCGTACCTCGGCACTCTACACGAATGACGGACTTGTTAACGCTTACCAATACAATCGAGTCGCGCGTGACGCTGGCGAAATGATAGTGCACAATGAAATGAACACGCCCGGGTGGTCGAATGGCAAGACATTCGCCTTGCAATGGCGAGGTCATGGGTTCGAATCCCATTCAAGGCATTAAATAAAAAATTTTTTTTTTTTTTTTTTTTTGGGTTTTTTAACATTGTCTATGCACTTTGGTCCCAAACTAAATTTTTTTGTCAAAAACATTTAAATAGAATGGATATTAATTTTTTAGCCCCTCTTTTTCTTCTTTCGTGAGTTTTCTTTGCTTTGACGCCAATTAAAATATGTATGAGGACTTTAATCATAAAAATTTTAAAATATTTACTGTTTTCATGAACAAAAGACCAAACACATGACCATTTGGTGACGATTTTTTAACGTCATTTTTCTCTGTGTATACTTTATTGGGTCGGAGATGCTTTCTTCCGGCAGTTACATACTTTTGCACAAACGTAATATACTCTGTGTACCTCTGGTACAGAGTATAAAAATTTAAAACTTTAGGCCGCAAAAAGGGATACTTTGGTGTGGGGCTTGGTAAAAATATTATTTAAAGAGGTCTCTGTTTTACCCCGATAGAGCATTTTTTGAAATACTTATCGGATTAACTTCAGAATCCTTGCAATTGACATTCAATCTTGCAGTTCCTTTTTGTGTCTACTCAAGACATTTGCTCGATTTTTCATTCTTCCTTTTAGTTTGGGCTTCTTTTTGGCTACTTGAAATTCCATTAACAATACGCATCAATTTGCATCGATCAAATTGGCTAACAATACGTCCAAAGTGAAACAATTGGGGAAATACAATAAATAAAGTAAAAAACGAGTTGCATGAAAAATAAGATAAATTTTCTCTGCAGCTGCGCTAACGAGGGGGCAAAGCGGGTGTGTTTTTTGTCAACAGCAACAACAACTACAACAGCTAAACTGCATTTGCTGAGTAATGGCCGCACAACTTCTGGGAGGATTCCCTTTCAGTCAGGCAACTTGGCCTTCTTTGCTCTTCTTAATACAAATGAAAATAGATGAGCTACTAAATGTTGTCACTGCTGTTGCAGTTGCATTCGATGTTGCGTTGACTACATCAAATGAAATGAGAATGTTGCAACAAGCTAACAACAAACATGCTATCCCCAAGCCATGCTCAATTTTTCTTTGAGCATGCACTTTGTTTCCGTGTCATTCCTTCGGCCCTTTGTCCCTAATACTCCTCCTCGCCTTGCTCTGTGCATGTGTTTGTCTTTGTTTTTATGCCATTTATTTATTTAAGTCAATTTGGTTGAGTGTGTTTGAACATTTTGTTGCAATTCGTTTTCGGGTTTTGTCATTCTTTATGTTTTTTTCCATTTGCCCTCTTTTTTTAGCGTCTTCGCTGTGAGCTAGTGGGGAAGGTTGATGACAATTTTTACTTTGAGTGATTGCAGCGCACAATTGATGAAGCAACAAGGAGACAAGAGGGATGAAAAGGGCAGGCGAAGGCAATAATCAAGTGCGTTTGTAAAACTGAAATTGAGATTATATTAACCTGAGATTGAAGATATCTACGCTCCAGTGAGCTCTTGAGCGGCAGACTGAAAATTTCACTTGAGATTACAATATCCTGGAAATGGGTAAATAGGTAATAAGTTTGCTCAGAAGTTTGCAGCACATAGAAATATATATTTCCGACCTCTCTCAATCTCTTGGCTTGTGCGCTTCTAATTTTCGCTCAATAGAAAGGGACCTACAGTTTAACGCCGAGTCCGAACGGCAGTTTGAGAGGCTTTTGCATGGCTAATTACTACAAAGCTGGCGCCAACGGCAGAGAGGGGTGACCGGGTGTAAAGTTTATTCAAAGAAAAAACTTTTCATTAGATGTTTAGAGACGGGATCGAACCCACAACCTCTTGCACAGCGGTCGCGCACACTAGCCGCTGATCCACCAGGCCACTGAAATCTCAAGCCGGACTGAAACCTCAAGCCGAATATAGTATTTGCAATAATAGTTACCTTTTTCAAGCACAGAGTAACTTTTGTAACGATCCAAAAAGCTTTTATCGATTCGGTGATACCAAAGGATGTTCCAAAGCAGTAGTTTCTTCCCTTTTCTGATATTGCAAGTCTCAACATACTTGTCGTCCGATGCCTGCAATGGATATACTTATTCTTGTTAGTCGATTTCTTTTTCTTCTATCCTAAATGGTGTACTTTCGTTAAAGTCCAATCTTTTTCCTGTCCCGGATATTGTGCCTTCGTGCATCTTAAAGCAATGTGCAAGCTTGTTTGCCTATTCTATAGTTATCGTCTAAATTTTCAACACCTTGGAAAGAATCTATTATTATTTCCATATAATTAAAGGCATCACGGTTTGACATTTCTAACTACAACACTCGTTTTTCCCTTTTATCGCACCGACCCAGCATGGGTTTGTTAAGAGCGGGTCCATTTCTAATCACCTACTTGAATATACTTCTACAGTAATACTTGGTCTTACTTATGGCAAGTAAGCAGCCTTAGTCGGTAATATTTCGATAGCCAGCCGGTAGAGTTTTTCCAGGGCTGCAAAATCTTAATCATTTTTGCGGACCTCCGGTTACCGGGCTCGAGCCAAAACTTACCAAGGTTTAAAGTTCGAAAATTTAAGGTTTGAGGATTTTGGGTGAAGGTTTTGGTTTGAACCTTGGTTCGGCTAAAGTTTTACCAAATTTAAATAAAAAATCAACTTGCAACTTGTTACACAACCCAATCAGCACCCGTTGCATGGGTACCTCTATCACCACCCATCACTAGTGTGCGGTTAACGATGTGGTGTCACTACTCCCCATGTACGCGGACATTATATATAAAAACAAGAAAGCAAGCTTGTGCCCAATAACTAAAATCTCTAAATGGCATGCGCCGCATGCGCTGATTGCAAGCATTATGTTGAAATATTCATATTAATGTTAATGCTCTGTTAATTAACATAAGGGAATTCGATTAAACATAAATTCCCCGGAGTAACGGGAATATCGAAGTCGGGCATGGCCGACTTTTACTTACACTCTCGTTTTATTATGAGACGTATTCCACTTTTTGGTTAGGGAATTCCCTTGACTCCACCGATGTCTTTCGTTTAACGGCTTGATTTTGTTCAGCAGCTATTAAGTTTGAAGGCGATTTATTGGCTTGCCGGATATAAAGGGTGATTTTATAAGAACTATAGGAAAGTTTAAAAAAAAAAAAAAAAACATAAAATTCAGAAAAATGAATTTTGATAATAAAATTCAATAATTTGCAAGCGTTGTTCGTTTGTAAGACGATTCATGGTTAAATTATAGACCAAACTGAAGATGTTTGACAGTGAAACTAAACACGAAACGTGCGTGAGCTGTTGAAACCAGTGTTGCCAAAAAGATAATAGCTAAAAAATCACGCTTTATTTATAAATGTTGATGATCCGCGTAGATTTCTGCCAGTTCTGCCTGCATCGGCTTGGTAATGGGTGGTCCATTAACTGTCCACCGGCAACCTTGGTGGGTGTTGTTGTCTTCAGCTTCCCGTACTTCAGGTACGGGAAGATCTCCGTTCATGGCCTGAAGAAGACCTTCAAAGGAGCTGGTCCGACCCATCAACAAGAGGCTGTGGCTTTTTATACCCTGTTCCCATTGAAAATGGGAAAAGGGAGATCATGAAGTTGTGCAAAAGTATGTTACAGGTAGAAGGAAGCATTTGCGACCCTATAAAGTATATATATTCTTGATCAGCATCAACAGCCGAGTCGATTTAGCCCTGTCCGTCCGTCCGTCTGTCCGTATGAACGCGTGGATCTCAGAGACTATAAGAGCTAGAGCCACAAATTTTTGCATGTAGATAGGTGTATACTCGATTCAAATTGAGTTTGTTTCAGATTTGGAAAATTAAAAACTGTCAGAGCCACAATTTTTAAAATAGACCTTCCAAACTTTACATATATAATATCAAGTAAGGCAATATCTATCTATTCTGAAAAGATCACTAAGATCGGACAATAAACACCGAAGTTATATACGAATCAATTTTGGTTGTGAGAGAGAAGGGGGGACTTGCATTGTCAGTTACCGCGTTTGCGCGTGCGTGTGTGCGTATGTTAAAGTGTGTGTGTGTGAGTGTGTGTATATGTGTATGAAAACACAAGAAGTCAAGGGAACAGGGTATTTTGTAGTCGGGGCACTCGACTGCAGCTCCCTTACTTGTTTTTTGCTATGGCTATGCTCCAAATAGTAAAGGGTGATTTTTTAGCTATTATCTTTTTGGCAACACTGGTTTCAACAGCTCACGCATGTTTCGTGTTTAGTTTCACTGTCAAACATCTTCAGTTTGGTCTATAATTTAACCATGAATCGTCTTACAAACGAACAACGCTTGCAAATTATTGAATTTTATTATCAAAATGCGTGCTCTGTTAATAAAGTTCATCGCGCGCTTCTTCCATTTTATGGTCAGTTTAATCGACCCACTGAAGCGGCTATTCGGGCTATTGTGACTAAATTTCGCACCAAATTTACATTGTTGGACATTAAACCACCAACACGCTTACGTAGAGTGCGAACTGAAGAAAATATCGCAGCTGTATCGGCCAGTGTAAATGATGACCATCAATTATCGATTCGTCGCCGTTCGCAGCAATTGGGCCTCTGTTACTTAACAACGTGGAAAATTTTGCGAAAGGATTTAGGTGTGAAGCCTTTCAAAATACAGCTGGTGCAAGAATTGAAGCCGAACGACCTACCGCAACGTAGAATTTTTGGTGAATGGGCTCTTGGAAAGTTGGCCGAAGATCCACTTTTTTTATTTTTGGCTCAATGGGTACGTAAATAAGCAGAATTGTCGATTTTGGAGTGAATATCAGCCATAAGCATTGCAAGAGCTACCAATGCATCCAGAAAAGTCACAGTTTGGTGCGGTTTATGGGCTGGTGGCATCATTGGACCGTACTTCTTCAAAGATGATGCGAATCGTATCGTAACTTTGAATGGTGAGCGCTACCGTGAGATGATATCCAACTTTTTTTTGCCCAAAATGCAAGAGCTTGACTTGCATGACATGTGGTTTCAACAAGACGGTGCCACATGCCACACAGCACGCGCAACAATGGACTTATTGAGAGGCGAGTTCGGTGAACATTATAGACTATTTTTTGTGGGGCTATGTTAAAGCTCATATCTATACAGACAAGCCCGCTTCAATTGATGCATTGGAAGAAAACATTGAAGCATTTATTCATGAGATACCAGCCGAAATGTTGGAAAGAGTATGCCAAAATTGGACTAAGCGGATGGACCATTTGAGGCGCAGTCACGGTCAACATTTGCATGAAATAATCTTCAAACATTAAATTATATGGACCGTACTATCGATTCAAATAAAGATTTCATGCATTTTTCTGAATTTTGTGTGTTTTTTTTTGAAAAACTTTCCTATAGCTCTTAAAAAAGATAGAATTTTGTGCTCAGGCTACCGCTCTGCTCCAATCACATTCAGAGGTGGAGCATGAGCAAAATCTCAAAACTACGAAATAGCATAGCATTTTCAAACCCTGGTATAAATTCAATGATCAAACATATAAACCATCTAGTTGGCTTTGAAACTATGATTCAAATGAACCTCATAAAGAATTGCCCTATTTTGTTTAGTTTGTTTCTAAGTCTCAAAGCGTTCGGTCGCATTGTGCTCAAAGAAATAAACAAATTTTATTTTATTTCGTTTCATTTATTAGTTTATTTATTTCAAACCTTTCTCTTGTGCTTTACCAAAATGTGACTGCATCAAAAACGTGACCAGGGAAAAATGATTTTAGCATCGTTCAGCAACATTAGATATGTTTTATTACGTTTCAAACAGTTTAATATATTCCAAATAAATATTCGAGTGTAGTTTTTGCTCTTTGTTCTTTGTTGCAAATCATTTTGTCAATTGTACCCAAAGAACAGATGTTCTCAAGATGCAAATCCTTTTTTCAAGGTTTTATTTAGTATAAATCTTATTCTATAGTTCCTCTGGTAGTCTCCAATTGAGTTCTTTGATCCTATTTTTTCTCTTTTGAAGATTTATTTAATTTTCTAATGCAAATGCTGAAGCAATTCAATGAGAACGGCAAACTGCATATTCGTTTTTTTTTTTTGAGAAGGTGCTAAAGGCTGATGTTGGCCTATCGATGAAAATATTGATAGTTCTATAGGGACTAATCCAGGCTGAGGTTATGACTTTATTCTGTTTCTACGTAAACTAGTCTCTCATTCTTAAAGCCATCGAGCTAAATTTTTCACAGAGTAATCTTTCTACTGCACGCTGCTAATATGTCGGAACCGACTGGATCGGATGACTATATCTTATAGCTCCCATTGGAACTGGTCGAAATACTAGTTTTAGTAAGAAAAACTTTTTGATTTCAACATTGTATTTATTAGTCTATCAAAAGAGCAGTCTCTCCAGCCAGCGACGGCAAAACTGTTTGGGAATTCCAAAGCAGCATGCGCGCAAAACACCAAAAAGACGGCCTAAGACAGACTTTCCCCTTGTATGCAAACAGGAGTTTTTGTTGTTGTTTTTATTAAGTTTCGAACAACAACGCGGTGCCATGCGTTTTAGTACTTTAATGACTGTTTTAATGTCCTTTATATTGTTAACTTGCAGTTTTTACTGGCTCTGGGTCTTGTTATGATATTTGCATAACTTTAAAAATGTATGCATAGTTGCAAGTGTGTGCAAACAATTTTTGGTCTTGAGCTTCAGACGTGCTGCTCACTGACGTTTGTGCTTTGCGGACTCTTGGTGCAAAAGCAAAAGCTTAATAGTTTAAATCAGGCCTGGACAGCCATAGCCCACGGCAGAGAGAAGATAAACTAGAGAGCCACTCTAGGACGCCGCTCTTTTTTGGGTGATGTCATCGAAATTGTGACAACATTCTGACAACAGTCTGATATCATTCTGACAACAAAGCGTAGGAAAACACGGTGGTTAGAGGGAGACAGACATTGTGAAAAATAATTTGTAGAGCGAAAGTGTCAGCGAACAGCTGATTAATGTTTTGAGTGAAAAGTTGTCGACGCAGCAGGCTGTGCTTCTATATTAAATCTTCTTTGCCCCTGGGGCCAGAATTCACTCGCCGGCTCACACCGAATGCTTGCCGAAGTCAATCATCACTGAGTGTCAGAGAGAGAGACACATATTTTTCTGTCCTCTCTATTTAGCCAGGTACCAAAAGTACCAAATCCAATCGGGGCGAGTGTCAACACTCGATTTCATATCCATGATACAATTATACAGGTACGGCTGTGGACTGACAGCATTTGCTAAGGGAGCTAGAGAGAGTATGTTAGAGAAAGTGTGTACCCATCTGCGCAAATTCACATTACGGAATCGAGGATCTCCTTAACACTTCGTAGGCTGGAGGCAAGACTGAATCGATTTCAATCTAGATTACTTTTACATTAACATGGTCGCTTTGTGGACTGCCTGCTTTCGAAACCTCAATATCAGTAATCGAAAAAGTGTGCGATAGCCGAAAGCTTTTCTGAGCTCCATTACAACTGCACGTACTGATGTAAGAATTGTAATCGACGGTGTGGATGGGCCTGCCACTAAACGACACACAATTTTAAAATCGCATGCCTTGTTGTAATGCAGATGCTTTACGACTCAATGTACTATAGAGTATAGAGTTGCAATAAATGAACAAAAATTAAAATTCTGACTTAAATTCATTTAAATTTAAGGATTTTATTATAATTATGAAGACTATTTATATAAAAACAAAAATTACTTTTTCTGTCGGCTAAAAGCAGTTGTGTGTTTTCAAGTTTTGGTTTTCTAGTCTTTTGAATATTACCATTGAATATTTTCATTATTAATAGCATATTCCTTATTATTCAAATCATTCTTTTCAGATTTCTTAATTTTATTGTCTTAATTTTGTTTTGCCAAGTTCTGCCAGAAATTAATTTAAGTTACTGCTGCCGAGATCTATATCCGCACACGCCACACGTCAAAAATCTAATGAACGAAAATTTGAAGAAAAAGAATGTAATTCCTTAGACTATAATAACAACAACACATACGCATTTATACATGTGTGTTTAAGCATGCTTTTTCAAAAGGAAACACAAGAACCGAAACAGCAGTAGGCAGCGCACGACGCACAAAGCTTTGAAGTCATGCCAAACTTCATATGACAACTCTGTATACAATGTATAGCGAAAGTGTTCTATACTTTTGAGCTTTTGTAATGCATGATGTGGAGTCGCTCCATTTGGCTTTGAGCCGCTGGGTAAGTGAGAGAGTGTGTATGTGTGAAACAAATGATTTCCATATTACATACTAACTTGATGTAAATCAACATTAGCAACAACAAAGTGAGCTGTGCAAACAAATACCCTCCCCTAATTTTGCCGCCGGCAATCGGAGAGAGAAGAGTGTGACAACCTTTCACATGGAATGACAGCAACAGACTGAAATCATGATGTAATAAGTATAAGGTGGTCCCGTCATGAGAGCAGCTCTCTCGATTAGTCCCTTATTGTCAGTACTTGGCAGGCTGTCAACAGAGTAGGCTCGTATCGGACGAAATATTTTCGAATTTTTTGTTCGTTGCTTTAACCCTTACGTGAGAAGAAAAGAAAATGACCTTTTGCATATATTGTCAAGCGAGTATTACTTAAGTATTCACTCACAGCATACTGGCCCTTTGGCCCTACAAACAGAGAGAGTGCTGTCTCGGACGGCTTCACCTTATTAGTTCCACCATGTGTCAGTACTTGGCAGGCTGTCAACAAAGTAGGCTCGTATCGGACGAATTTTTTTTCGGATTTTTTTGTTCGATGACCTTTTGCATTTATTGTCATGCGAGTATTAATACTGAGAGAGTTCCAAAGATGGGAAAAAATGAAAATTGTGGGAGAATGGAAAACTCTGCCCTACACATTTTAAGGCTACCGATTGGAAGCCTTTAACCAAAAAAGGCCAGGTGTCGAAGAGAAGACGTCTTATGCCAGATGCAATACCAGAGCCGGAGCGTGAGCCGAAAATCATTCGACATAGGGCATAGGTTTCTACAGTAGGCTGCAAATGTACCCCACTGCCATTCTAAGGGTTAAACACAGAAAATGTTGCCGTTTCACTCACTCACATGAAATAAGTAGGGAGAGATTTTACGGACGGGACCACCTTATACTAATTTCATCATGCAATGACATATCTGCCTCACCTGTATAATTGTATCGTGTTCATATTTTACACTTTCCTATCATTTCGTGATGTATCATTTTATTGGTGGAAGTAGGCTATATGACTCTGTTCAAAATTTTAGCACGAAGGCCTTAAAAATGAGGGACAAGTTTGCGTAAAGACAGACAGACAGACGGACGGACAAAGCAAAATCGACTCAGCGAGTATTTATATTTAGTTTATGTGGTCGTAAATGGATATTTCTATGCTTTGCAAGCTTCTGGGGCATTTTATAACACCCTTTGCAAGGGTACTGGAAAATTGGTTCATATCCATCAAAATTGAATGTAAAATGTGGGCAAAAGAGTATTGGAGGTGTTTTTTTTATTTTTTTTTTTTTGGTGGAATATTTTTTTTTTTTTTTTTCTCTCTTTTTTTTTTCTATTCTATGTTGTGCATGGACGACTGGTCAGCGATATTGAGCTACTTCACCCTAAAAACCAATGTCTATTGTGTGATTGATGACTTGTGTTCTTTCAGCTGGTACTAAGTTTGAAGGCGGTTTATTGATTTGCATTTTCTCCAGTTCTGCCTGCTTCGATTGGCTTACGGGCGGATTTTCAGTTCTTACCATAGCCGGCTGATATTTTGAAAAATTTTCACTGTGCATTGTATGCCGTTCTTTGACATTGATTGCGGTAATCCCGGCCTGATGACTCTGTTAGCGCTCACTGCATGGCCTTAAGTTCGGAAGCTTGGTACTTACCATTATATGGTATCCACCGGGTGCAAAAGCAAAAGCTGATTGGTTTTAAACAGTGGTGCCCAGAATGCTAAAAGCCTATCCTATAGGACTGGAACTCATAATTCTGCCGATGTCGCAGCCGAGACACGCATAGAGAGAGAGAATACGTGTGTTCTAAAACAGCGATGTTCAAGAAGAGCGAGGCCAAAAAGTGAGAGTGTATTGGTGTGCGATATTAAGGCGACACAGCCCAGCTTTGAGCTGCCCTCAACGACAGCTGGGCAGCGAATGAAGGCAAAAAGAGCTCTGCTTACGCTCGTATGCCCGACTACGGCAGGCGCTCGGCTCGTGTGCGTGTAAATAGCCGATTGCGCTCGGCCCCTGGTGGCTATGCAGAAACATCGCTGGAATAAGGTGAAGCCGAACGCCCTTTCTGTTTATAGGGACAGAGGCCAGTGCGTTGTGAATGCGTGAAGCGATACGAAACACACAAGCAAAGGCAAACAAATGGTCTGCCGTCTCTTTCTATCACACAGGCATTCATCTACTGGCTTCACCTTGTTAATTCCACCATGGTTGCTTGTTGTTGTGACATTTACTTCGTGTTTCTCAGCTACGCGCACAAGCGCAAGGCTTGATTGTGTGAGTTTGGGCACCCACTGGATAAATTCAATGATCAAACATATTAACAATCTAGTTGGCTTTGTTACTATGTTTCAATTGAACCTCACAAGGAATTGCCAAATTTTGTTTAGTTATTTTCTGAGTCTCAAAGCGTTCGGTCGCATTGTGCTCAAAGAAAGAAACCAATTTTATTTTATTTCGTTTCATTTATTAGTTTATTTATTTCAAACCTTTCTCTTGTGTTTTACTAAGATGTGGGTACCGCAAAATCGTGTCCAGGGAAAAATGATTTCTATATTTAGTTTGTGTTGTTGTTGCTTATTTTCTAATTGTACCCAAAGAACTGATATTCCAAGATGCAAATGCTTTTGTTCAATAAGTACTCAGTGAACAAACAAAAAAAATTTGTTTTCGACGTCGTTGATCCGAAATCACTCGTAACCGACTTAATTAGTTCAATTTCCGAAAACCCAACATAAGGAAAGGCGGTGGGATGGATGCGGTTCAGATTTCTTCACATTTGCCGTCGGAGATGTTCTGTTCGACATGGGGGGAGCAGTAGGGCAAGAAGTTGAATGAGTGCCAAGATCAGCAGCAGATGAATCTGACAAAGTTGGAGACCTCGTGGCAACTACCGTCGAAGCAATCAATATCCATAACATTATTATCATTAGAAAGCATAGCAAAACTGTTTCCATGACCAAAGTATCAATCTAGACCAGTGGTGTCCAAACTCGCACACAATCACCAAACTTGCCAACCACGCGTGGCTGCCTTTTAGAAATTTTGGACATCGCTGATCTAGACTAATGGTAATCTTTGAAATAGTAATAGTTGGAGAAGACATCCACTTTAAAGAAGCAGTTTTGGCTTTGTTATATCTCTTTTAGAAATGGCCTGATTGTAGGCGTCATTTAAATTTTTCTTCCCAAGTCGCTGAACCAGTTTAAAGCTTTCTTACCAGCATCAGTATTATTTGTTCAGCTTGGTGCTGTGGAATTATTTAGCGCTTGGAACCTGACGGAAAGCCGACCCTTGGTCATCCAGAAGTTGTTCATCATGTGTCCTCGATAAAAATATTGACAATTCTTTTGTGACTAATATGGGCTGAAAGGTCGCTCTCCCACTTACACAAATTGGGCTTATCCAGTCTATAAATTTTTCCAGTTTTTAAAAAACTGCAAAAAGTTTCATTTCCTCTGCTTTTGACTTGCTGCTGCTTCTGAGAAAAATTAGATGTCGCTGTCGAAGCAAGAACACAAACTGATTTCTGACAAAAAGCAAAGCGCGCCAGAAGTTGTTTAAAGTTTCCTTGTCATTTTGCTTTTCGCTGCTTGCGATCAGCAGAGCAAGTCGGAGCTACTGCTTAAGGTCAGATATACAGTGGGTCGCAGCTTCAATAACACTGGTCAAACAAACTTAATGGTACTGTGTGTGTATACCTTCAGATGCCATTTTTTAGGGTTTACAAAATATTAAATTAGTTCCATTTACGATCGTTTCGCTTGGTGCTCTCGTGCCGATTTCGTTTGGCCCGTGACTTGCCACAAGTAAAAAGTAATCAATATCCTTCGGAATTGGGAACAGCAAAACCAAACCGAAGCGGAACTGCGATCGGTTTACTTTTCAAAAGTTTATGGAACTGAGAACATTTGAACATTTAAAATGAGCTATCCCAAACAATTGTGCGTTTTTTTTCAATGGAGACATACCTCTCTTAGCACTTGTGTTTGAATCCCAAAAATATCCTATTTATTGCTGGTGCCCCAAAGTATGCAATGGGTCGTAGAGACTCTAATATGTTTTCGTTTCCTAAAAACAGTAAAATTGGCTAGTCATTTTTAATAAACCAGCAACAAAATTCGAAAGAAAACCTCCTGTTAATGCTTAAAGAGAGACGATTACAATAAATTTTATAAACGAAGGCCAAAAAAGGACAGATTTGTAAGGTTTTTCTTAGTATGTTAGAGTCTCTACCACCCATTGCATACTTAGGGGCACCAGCAATAAAAAGGATATTTTTGGATTCTTACACAAGTGCTAAAAGGGGATATCTCCATTGAAAAAAATCGCAGAATTGTTTGGGATGGTTCATTTCAAAGCTAAGGAGGGCTACTTTCTGATGGTATCAAAGAGAGTCCAAACAATAGAATGGATTCCCCAAAAACGCTCCTAAATAGGTCAAAATAGGCACTTTTAACAACTTTAACCTCAAATTACTAAAAAATCTCGACGTGATGGACAATTTCTGAAAACGCAGTCTTGCTTAGCACACGAAAATCATCTAGAATCACTACCAACCATTCAAGATACTGGACCTTGTTGCCTAGTGTTATTTTTTTAGACTGACGGCAGCGAAGCGAAGCGTGCCGGGATATAAGCTAGTCTATACATCTATATAAAAGTGAAAGTATGTTTGTCATAGGCTATGTCTCATGTCTGTGAAATGGTCCAAAAATCGCGAAATTTGCAAAATTATATCGTTCATCCGATTGCAATGAAAATGTGGGAATGGTTGAACGCTTGCCCCGGAAGGTTTCTAAGTTGAAAAAATTTGCGGAAAACGGTCCAAAAACCGCGAAAATTGCAAAATTTAAGTTTTCGCAAAAACTTGGGGAAATTGATCGACGCTTGCCCAGGAAGGTTTCCAAGTAGAAGAAACCGCGAAATTTGCAAAATGTTCGTTTGTTATAAAACTTTGGAGGATTCTGATTTCAAGAAATGGGCGGGAAATAGTCCAAAAAACCGCGATAATTTAAAAACTATACCGTTCATCCGATTGCGATGAAATTTTGGTCAATGGTTAGACGCTCGGCAAGGTTTCTAAGGTCCAAAAATCGCGAAATTCGCAAAATAAAACCCTTCATCCGATTGCAATCAATCTTTGGGGAATGAATTGAAAGCTTGCTCGGGAGGGTTTCTAAGTTGAAGAAATTTGCAGAAAATTGTCAAAAAACCGCGAAAATTAAAAAATTTGCGGTTTCGGTAAATCTTTGGATAGTGGTTCGACGCTTGCCCAGAAAGGTTTCCAAGTAGAAGATATGGGCGGGAAATGGTCCAAGAACCGCGAAATTTGCAAAATGTTCGATTTAGATGAAGGTTTGACGAATGGTTGTACGCTTGCCCGCGAGGGTATCTAAATTGAAGAATTGGGCCGGAAATGGTCATAAAACCGCGAAATTTCAAAAACTTTACCGTTCATCCGATTGTGCTTATATTACAAAATGACGGCGTTGGTAAATGGAAGCTGTAGATTACACGGTCCAAAATATTGCGAAATTTGCAAATTTTTCATTTGAGACTGGACTATTGTGAAGATTTGATAGACAGCAATTGTAGACGGGTAAATAGGAAGTATTAGCCAAACGTTCAAAAAAAAGTCACGAAATTTGCAAAATATTCTTGATTTTAGATTATCATGAAGACGTTAATAAAGAGAAAAATATCGAACGGTCCAAAATGTTTATACCGACATGCAGCCTGCACTGGATTGAATATAATCCCTCTCTTAAGAATCATAGGAACCCGGGCGACTCCGGGTATTCAGCTAGTATAGATACAAAAGTGAAAGTATGTTTGTACTACAGTAGGTTTATTTGTTCCTTAAAGGCTGAACCTTTCATCAAGAAATTTTCACACTATGTTCATGTCGATCAAGAAAGAGTCATAGGCAATGTGTCATGTCTGTGAACCGTTTCAAAAGCGGTTAAAAACGGATTAAAAGTGGTTCAGAAATCAGAAGCTATTTAATCTAGAAACTCGCAATTTGGTATGTAAATTGGTAATAGGGAGTTTATTTTCAGAGGTTATTTACGCAAAGATTTTGAAATTTGGTGTGTACTATGAAGTTAGACATTTTCCCAGCTTCGAACCATCCGGATGAACCACTTTGAAAGTGGTTTAGGTCCACACCATTTGATTTACCAATGTTCAGAATTTATTTTAGTATAAACTGGAAATTTTTTGTGTGGGATGGAAATATAGTTTGATATTCAGCTAGTAATATATGAAAAAAGCAAATGGAAATAAAATGAAAGCCACAATAGAAAAAGCAACGAATCTCAAAATGGCCCAATACAAAAATCCATATTCTCAAAACCTTCCTTGTTCTTTTACTAGCACTAAACTTTTTATGAAGTTGGTTTATTAAGGCATAGTTCAGTTGTAGTTGTTGAGTAATTCAATTTATATCGAGGCGTAAAAAAATGGATCTATCTTAATTCAGTTTTCAGCAATTCGGGCGTAATGTCCAAAAATTTTTTGGGCATTATGTCCGTTTTTATTTCGGTCATATCGCCCATATTTAATTTAATTCAAATTTAATTAATTTAATCCGTTTTTATTTTCGGACTTAACGCCCGAATTAAATTTGGGCGATAAGTCCTCGGGCGTTATTTCATGCCACCAATTTAAACACTGTATTTATCTCCATTGCTTCTTAAGCATAGACATCCACCGAATGGTTAAATCGCAGACAACAACCATTTAGGCCAGTTGCCTTCACTCTTATACACCGCATTAACTGAGTCATAGGGGGCGCCACCTTTTAACTCTCTGGTTTTCTCCCTCTCTGTTCACATTCAGCAGACTTAAAATTTAGTTAGCTGTTCGTCCTTTGTTCGTTATCAAAGTGATTCGTTTTCACGAAGTCAACTGACTGAAAACACTCATGAGAGCATGAGTCAAAAAGCAAGAGAGTGGAGCCCATGAGTATAAGAGCAAATAAGCGGGGAAGTTGACAGCGAATTTACGAACTGAAGTTCGTTTTTTTGAATTCAATTTACTTTGTTTTGTCTGCGCGCTTAGCTCAATGGCCATAACGGCAAAATTTAACTTAGAATTGCTAATTAAATTATCAACAGTTTTATTGCTTAAATACTTAAGACACTTTTTGGTTGTTAGTTAATAACATTATTTTATATTAACTTAATATTAAATTCACAATAATTTATCTTTTTATTGGTGTTAGTTTTTTTTACATTTCACCTTCTTTACATTACTTGAAGGAGGGGGAGCCTTGTCCTAAAAATTACTATTATATAAAATTTATTTCTTACCGGCTGAACCGGCGTCGTCCGGGTTCTTTGCATTGTGAGAATATGATTCTTATCAGGGACCGTAACGATTATAATTTTTATGAAAAAAATTAAGATATAATAATTTATGTTGTTAAAAAAAATATTTTTAATTATTAAAAATGATTTAAAAAAAAAAGGGGAAAGTTAACTTCGGCTCGGCCGAAGTTTTGTATACCCTTGCAGCTTCCATTGAAAACAAAAAAGTTTTTCTAAGACTTCTCTTTGGACCTTACTTTTCTATGGGATCTATACTATATAGATGTCTGATTTCGACCAAACTTGGTGAAATCATAGAAAAGTATAATACACTGTTAATTACGAAATTTGAAGGCGATCCCATTTAAAAGAAAAAAGTTTTTCTCACTGAACTTCTTTTTCGACCGATCATTCATACTGCAGCTATATGCTATAGTCATCCGATTTTAATAAAACTTTATAGAAATGTGTCCAAACTATATAAAACAAGTGTATGCTAATAAAAAGGACGTTTTCATTAAAAACAAAAAAGGTTTCCTCACTAGAACTAGTTTTTCGACCGATTGTTCCTATGGGAGCTATATGCAATAGTCATTCGATTTCGACCAAACTTTGTGGAATTGTGTAAAAGTATATAAAATAAGTGTATGCCAATAAAAAGGACGTTTTCATTAAAAACAAAAATTTTTTTCTCACTAGAACTAGTTTTTCGACCGATCGTTCCTATGGCAGCTATATGCTATAGTCATCCGATTTCGACCAAACTTAGTGAAATCATGGGAAGGGATAGTTAACTAAGAAATACGTACATTGGAGGCGTTTTCATTAAAAACAAAAAATTTTTTTTCTTTAAGACTAGTTTTTCAACCGATCGTTCTATGGCAGCTATATGCTATAGTCATCCGATCCGGCCGGTTCCGACAAATGTGCTGCGTATTTGTACCAAAAGACTTCGTGTAAAGTTTGGTGAAGATAGCTTTAAAACTAGCGGAGCAGATAGCATAGAAACAGACAGACGGACAGACGGACGGACGGACAGAGGGACAGACGGACAAGGCTAAATGAATTCAGCTCGTCATGCTGATCAAGAATATATATACTTTATGTGGTCGGAGATGCTTCCTTCAATGCGTTACAAACATCCGCACAATTTTATAATACCCTCTGCAAGGGTACAACTAGCAAGGAGTGAATTTCATAAATTGGAAAATATTTGACCGTATCTTACGTACATCGGCTCAAAGCAGAGATTAACTCTTATGCCACACCCGCTGTTAAAAAAAAAACTCACCTGTCATTTCCGATCTTAGAGGTGGAGTTTTAAAAATGAAAGCTTACAAACAAAATTTGATAAAGATCGGCCCTAGAATAAGGATTGGCCTTGAACACACATTTTGGGATATTTTTCACCAATTCTCCAACCATTCCTCAAAGTTGCATTGCAATCGGATGAACGCTATAATTTTTAAAATTTCCCGATTTGAGCACCATTTTCCGCCCATTTCTTCAACTTAGAAACCTTCCCGGGCAAGCGTCCACCATTCCACTAAGTTTCCCTAAAACCAAAAATTTGCCAAATATCGCGGTTTGTGCACCATTTTCCACCCATTTCTTCTACTTAGAAACCTTCCCGGGCAGTGACTAACCAATCCCCAAAGTTTCACTGAAATTAAGAACTTTGCAAATATGGCGGTTTCAGTACCATTTTCCACCTCCAGGGCCACCTACATGGCCTCCTCCAGGTCCAGGTCCCGCACACAACTAAGTACAATGAAAAACTGAATATTTTTATAATTTTCTCAGTCAGGTCATGGCCACCTTTATAATCCAGATATCTTCAACCCACTCAACCTCTACCCACCAATTTCCGCCAAGAGGGGTAGATTTTCCAGAAGACTGGAATGCAGTCATTGATTAATTTTCATGTAGATCTTTGAAAATGAGTTTGACCCCAATCCGATGATAAACAAAAAAGTTGCTTACAACAGTTTTCCGACAATTTTCCGACTTTTGGGGTAGATTTTCCAAAAGTTGAAAGTCACGTTGATCATATATTTTTATAAGTAACTTTGAAAACGAACTTGGAGCTAATCGCTGGGACCTAAAATTCATCCCATACAACCTTTACCATCCAATTTCCACCAAGGGGGGTGAATTTTCCGGAAAATTAGTATGCAGTCATAGTTTAATTTTCATATAGATCTCTGAAAATAAATTTGAGCCTGATCGGATGAGAATCAAAAAAGTTCCATACAACAGTTTTCTTTGATTTTTCCACATTTCCCGACAAAATTTCCAAAAACGTTTTTTGGTACTCACTTTCAGCATAAGATAAAACAACTGTAAAAAATTCAGCTTTCTTTCTCTTATGGTTTGTCCTGTGCGACGGTCACCAGTCAGTCAGTCAGTCAGGTTGAACAGTTTTATATTTATAGATATACTATATATAGCTCCCATAGAAAAGTAAGGTCCTAAAAGTAGCGTCAGATAGAAAAACTTTTTTGTTTTCAATGGAGGCTGCAAGGCTATACAAAACTTCGGCCGAGCCGAAGCTAATTTTCCCTTACTTGTTTAATATAAGCTTTCACACAATTACAAAACTTTTAGCCAAATATAAATCAACCAAATCAGAGCATCGGCTGTTTTTGTGAACGTGGCATTGTGAATGGCAAAAAAAAATGATGTTTTGTCAATGGAAACGACAAAAATTTCATGAAATGAAAATGATAGAATGGATGCCAGTAGAAATAGGCTTTTAATCAAATTAAAAATATAAAGAAAATCAACTTAAAATATAAAGAAAAATGGGTACTTCTTCATAAGTAAAGAGGAAGCCAAGTCGAGGTTAAGTTATATTATGTTACAAACTTCCGGGGTGTCGCAGTATACAGTACCCTTAAACGGCGCGCACACTCTGAATTTATTTAAAAGTGTCACAAAAATAAAAACAAAATCTAGGAAAAAAACCAGGGATGCAAGCCGGTTTTGAACCGAACCGAACCAAACCGTAACCGAACCGCTAGATCCAACTGAAAAACCGAACCGGCGTCCCTTCTAAAATGCTAAACCGAACCGAAAACCACAAAGCAAAATGGTTTGGTTCGGTTCAAGTCACAGACGAGTTTGCCCACCGACCTCCTAATACGCCTGTCATCGGATTACATTCCTTTGTCGCGTTTTCCATTTCTTTTACAAAATTAAATTCTCATTATTCTGTCGTGTTTCGTCACCTCAATCCAACTTTAGAAGCCAGCATATCCGACTATTCAAATGTTCTCTAGGATTCAATTTAGAATTTTCAAATGTTTTGAAGTTCGAGAAAAAGACACTTAAGGTGAGCTTTTACATTTTAAAACGCGTTTTAATATGAAACAGCTTTTCCTGACAAATTATATTATGTTTAAGGGATTAGCTAAACGGCAATAGAGTAGGTTTAAGCGAAAACCTGGAGCTAAATACCTTTAAAATCCAATCCAAAAGTCTTACTTTATAATGCGTTCTAGACGATCGGACCGAACTTTATGTAACATCAATACTTAAGGGCGATCCTTAGACAAAAATAAGTTTTTAATATCATTTTGAACATGCCGCAACTTCAAAAGTCTAAAAATTAACTTTACTCAAGGAAGTGTTTTAAGAAATCAGATATGGTGTTTAAGGATCGTCCATAATTTCGTAGAGCCTCAAGCCTTAAGTCCTGGCTTAGCCCTAAATCTGCGCGGAAAGGTATTTTTCGGCGAAATTATGGACGATCCTTGAACAGAAGTGCTATTTTGGACACTTTTCGGACAGCCTCTCTTTGAAAGTTCGGAGAAAATAATTTTCCGGACAGATTTAAGCTAATTTCGGTACGTTATCCTTAAGTATAGGCATTAGGAGTTGAGACTCGGCGGAATTACGGGCCGTTATACCGTTATACTTAAAGATTTAACAGAATTTCGGCCGATCCAAGAATGTTAATTGCGTTCTTGGCATTTTTGGTATTGCCTTACCTTCGAAAGATCGGAATTTCATTAACTGTATTATAAATTTATGCTGAACCACTGAACCGAACCGAAACCGCGGTTCAATTGTCTTCAAAAACCATGTAATAAACCTAACCGTTGGTTCCAAAATTGTGTGAACCAAACCAGACCTTATTTCCGATCGGTTTGCATCCCTGAAAAATACATTGATAAGTAAAATACAGTTATGCTGGTAATTCTCTGGGTAGTAATTGTGGACATTAAGGCTGAAAGTATGCGACTGCTTGCGTTGATAACCAAATTTGATTCCGGCCAACAGCAGTGCAATCCACCAATAAGAACGCTGATAAGGAACGCTGATATAGTTTACTAAAATGTTAAGTTCTTTTTTTTCGAGTTTGTAAAAAATCCTTGCAAACTGGCCTAAGTTGCTGCGTTTGCTGCACGAACACATTTTCATTCTCTCTTTGAGTTTTTCGTTGTCTCACTCAAACCATGGGGATTCCCCCGCCACCCTTCACGATTTCCACTCAAAGCGGTCGAGTTGGCATCGTCGTCGCCGTCGTCGTGTGCTTTGTGGGGGCCTTGTGGGGCTCTGCAATTTCGGTTGGCCCATTCAGTTGAAGCTCAACCGTCGGAGTGTATTAACCGTATGCAAAAATGTTGACGCATTACTCGTAGAGCCCCCACTAAAAGCGTACATCTCGTCCTGCTTCGTCAGCATTCGCGTTGTTCGGTTCGTGTTAAGTTTGCTAATAAAACAAAACAAAACCACAAAAAAATAATAAAAAAATTAAGACAAAATTAATGAAGGTTATAATCAATAAAGCAAGTCGAAAATTTAACTAGGCCAGGTGATAATAATGTTCAGGCAAACGACGAAAGTGTTAAAAACCAAGCCATGATGAAAGTTAGCAGCGACCCCTTCATACTTTAATTGCTCTGCTCTCGTTTCTTTTAGGAATACATTAAACTCCCAAGTATTTTGGCGAGTGTTTGTGTGTTTCTCAGTGTGTACATGTGTGTTAAGTGTGTGTTTTGATGGTCACGTGGCCCACAAGTTGGTCATGTTGCGTGACACAGTCCAGCAGCAGCAGCAGCAACAGCAGCAGTTACTGCATCAACAACAACAGCAACAGCAACTCCCGCAGCCAAAGGATTATCCTTAAATTTAATTGTTAGCCAGGTAAGAAATTTTCTACTTTTAAAAGTGACTTTTCCTTTTTCCTGGGACATTTGAGTTTTGCTTGTCTTTGGCGTGAAAATTGCGGTTTTAAGCTTCAGTTTTTCACTTTCATACTCTAGAGCTCCTGCGGCAGCAGCAGTTTTTGGAGGCGTCCCTCGCGTCGATTGTCGTAACTTAAAATGCGCCAACTGACTGCCAGAAAGTTGCCAAAAAGTTTTGCCTAAAGTTTATTTACTTGTTTTTTTTTTTGTACTTCTTTGCTCTTGCTCTCTTCCTGCGTTGTTGCTCATTTTGCTATTGTCTAGCAAAGAGGAAAGACTAAGACAGCTAGGGAAAATCAGCAACGCTTTAATATACTTAGCTGGGTAAGAGGGGAAAAAATAGTGCGTGCAAAAATTTGAATGATATTTAAATGTTTTTGATTTTTTGTCAATTAAGCCATCAGATAACAGAGGCCAAAAAAGCATTGCTTGGAGTTACAGACAGCTTCAGGATAAACATATCACTCTCTGACAGCTTTTTGACGGTTTGAAACTCTACTCAGTTTTTATTGACAGCATCACCCACTAAAACTATGCAACATTTTTTCCATAGAAAAATATGTACATGATTGGTGAATATATGTGTCCATTCGCCACGAGTGATAACAGTGTTGTACAAGTAAAATACTAGATTTTTTTGCATTAATGTCATAAAAAAATAAACCCTGAAGTTATCGATGATCTGACCACCAAGTCAACCCTGGTTTAAAAATTTCAATTTGAAATGATAATTGAAGGTAAGGGCTAAGAATTTCATAATATTATCTTAATATTAAATAAATTTGATTTTCGAAGAATGGCTCAAAACGTAAGTCAGTGTCTTGGAAGGAAACTCCATAAAGTCATGCTCATGGATCTGTGGGAGAAGAATTTTGTCGCAGGACACCAATTTATTTGTAAGGATGGTTGCCAAATTAATTGAATGGAAAGACGTTCGCCTAAGATAAGTAGGGATTTTATACAGGTCTGAACTAAAAAACGCCAGGTGTATTTCAGACGGTGCTCTATCACAAATGAGAGCCGTAAAGTCAGCGCAAGCCATCATCCACTTTTTGTGTTGAATGATTCGAGAAACACTGCAGGACTATAGTGGCTACCACATCACAGATCGGAGGTACTTGACCTAGCACAAGCAACTTTTTTTTTAGTTTTTCCGTTTCACTGCCGTTTCTTGACTGCAATTTTGCAGTCTGCGCCGCACTTTTCACAAATTTTCGTCTGTAAAAGGCATTTGTGGCCCAGCAACAACTTCCCAATTTCAGTCTCGGCAAATTGTAAAAACTGAGACACAGTTAGTTTACATCCGCTGCATTCCATGTTTAACCAGAAATGAGTAAAAACGCTTACAAATTACTATTTTGAAATAAATTTTTTGACATTTGACGAAAAGCACATGCATAAATTTGGTGCAAAACATTGAATTTTAAAATTCATTTAAAAAGAGATTCATAATTCGCGGTCCAACAAAGCTTTTTTTTTTAATTTTTTGAGCACATGTCATTGTTTTAGACAATTGCCGGAACTTATACTGTTATAAATAAAAATCAAAAAATTTAAATACTAAAGATAGCCTAGACGATGTTAACATAAAATTTACTCCTTTTATATCCTCACTGAAGCACCCTTCATATGGAAATTACATTAAACAATATTTTACTTGACTTAGCTTTTCCGCTTTTAACATTGTTAATTGCGAGACAAGCGATTGTTCCCTTGTTAGCTATTTGTTTTATTCAAATGACTTTAATTACTCTTGGTAGAATTACTTGGGAGTATTGAAGATTAATAGCTGCTAAGTTAGAAAAAAAAACTCCTGTGAAAGTTCTAATAAGAGCAAGATAGAATTTATATAGTTTTGTATTATATGTTATTAAAATTTTTACAAAAACGCTTGAATCTCTAAATTCTAGAAAACGGGAACCAATCTAAGGTATACAATTTCTTGAACTTGGCACATTAAAAAGAGATTTACAGTGTTCAATTCTTGGTCTTTGGTTAAGTCATGACAATCGAAAGTTCATTGTAGTTATTGCAATTTCAAAAACAAATACCCGGGTTGGACTTTAGATCGTTGGTTCTTTAGATTTAAAAATAGTTTTCTTCTTTTTTTTAAGAACGAGCCATGAAATAACTTCCCAAACTTTGCCGTTCGAATTCGGCATTAAGCTGTAGGTCCCTATCTCTTGAAAGTCATTTCACAGAAGCTCGTCTTGGCCCTTTTTGGGCCAGAGTGAGGTCTTTTTTTATTTATAGCCAAAAATTAATATGAGAATTTCCTTTTTAGTTTGGCACGAGATATGGAATTTCTAAAAGCAGATTTGGATTCAGCGTGGAAAACTTGTCTAGAATCAACATTTTATTTACCATTTGAGCTCCTGTCCTGAGAATATATAAGCTTTGACATTTTGTAAAAACACTTTCTTAACACTTTTTAAAAGGGATCTTTTTTGTTTTTAATTTTTTAAAATGTTAAAACTAGATGGATTTGGTTACTTTCTTTTGCAATCTAGTTCTAAGAACCATAAAGAATCAAACTAAAATAATAACAAAATTTTACCATTTAGAGAAAGCACCTTTTTTTGAAAAATAAGTGAAAAATGTGAGTCTTTTTGGTGTGTAAAAACACTTTCTTGACATACTGTACATGAAGTAGTTTCTGCTGAACCAAGGTGCTACACTTTTCGCCAAGTAGTTCAAAAGAACAATTTTTAAAGTTTTCAAAAGTGTCGCCATGGAAATGGCATAAAAGTGGATAATCTAAAGTTTTAATATATTTTTAGTTTATTCAAATAAAATATCGCCCATAAAATTTCTCATTTTTAAATTTAGTGCACTTAGGCCCGATTTCTCAAAGGTTCCGGTTGGCCAACCGCCGGTCAAATTTGTTCCTCCAGTTGACAAGCGGTCAAGTCATTTGGTTTTCTCAACAGCAGTTCTATCTGATAACGATAAGTTCCTATCGTTGCGTTAGGGTGACCAGACACGGTCAACAAATTAGGTATTTTTGTTAGGGATTTTTTAATGTTATTGAATGCTGCTGGTAATATTTTTGCGAAAAATTTATTAAAATTGATTGCGATGAATCAAAAGCAATAGCTCGGCTTATCAAAGGAACGCTGACTACACTGAAGTCTGCTGCAGTGATAAGGAAGTTGCCACGCAGCGCCGCCAAGTCCTGCTAACAATGCTAGTCACAACAAATTGAATCGCAACTGATTCATTGAACAAATGTGGCATCGTCCAGGTCAGTACTCTCTTGCATTGTTTATTCGTTGCTCTGCCTCTTCAAATTCCATTTCCATTGCGTGGAGTTGAAAAATTCGTTTATTCATAAACATTTTGTGGCAGCAAATAATTAAATAAACAAATCAAATGTTGGATCCAGCTGTTTGTAGAACGATAAAATATATCGATAATTCCATCGACACTGAGCTCGCGGTTAACTTTAACCAGTGCTCGAGCAGCGGTTAAGTCTGTTCCTCCGGTTGCGCCACACACAGCATGAGACACGCAAATTCGGTTAAACTGCCTGTCAAGTTGACTAACCGCACATTGAGAAATCGGACCTTAATGATGCAAGATGCACTATTCCGTAACAATAAGAAGCCTATCGATTTACAATTGCAGCTGGTGGTAGCAGTATCACTATGAAAGAACGCAATATTTTCTCGATACATGCTCCTCCCTCACGATACGAGAAATTGACTGTTATGATACCGTATCACTGGACTTCAGCAGAAAGATCGTAGAAAATGTATAATTGATCAGGGAACAAGCTCTTCTCTTCTCTCTCTCTCTCTCTGCTGAATACGGCCAGTGAAGTAATTGGAGCGATATATCGACAACAGTGTGATAAACCTTTTACGTAACCCTGTCATATTGTACTAATTTTTATCCAAATGAAATATCAAAGTTGATTTACAAACGTCCTAGCAACTAAAGTTATTTGGACAATCATTACAAGTTTGACATAGCTTGTTCTTACATTTGCTTGCAAGAACAAACTCGGTAAATGTGTTCAGACAGCTTACAAATTTGTCGAAAACTTGACACAAGCGTTTGGCTTTAAATAAATATGGCGTTTACATACAAATCAAACTAGCTTTGACACATTTTCGATATTTTCGACCAATTAAATTGCTTGTGTAACAATAACTTAAACTTTAAGTAAATTTTTTATATAAATTTGGCTAGATAAGCCTCAATATCAGAGCTAGCAACTAACAATTGACCGTTTTTCGTTGTCCAAAAATAACAGTTACTTTGAGCAAAAAGTCAGAGATGAACTGTTCATATCGGCTCATGAACGAATCGCTCAGTGCCAAACGAACAACCAATGGATTTGTTTACAGTTTGCTCATTTACTGAGCAAATCGTCGCGAGCGAAGCAGATAAAAGTCATTTCCGATTGTGTGAGTGTAAGTGTGAGAGAGGTGTCTGTTTGGGCTTGCGACTCACACAAGCCACACACACACAAAACTAATATAAGAAAAAAAGACCCTTTGAGGTGAGTCGTTCGGCTTTTTGCTCATCTACTGACTCTCAATGTGCGAGCGCTCAGTTGGATCGCCGTCTATAAATTGTTATTGAATGAGCAAAACAAGAAAATTTCAACTGAGAACAGTCAACTGAAAACAAAAACAAGGAGAAACGAAGTTTTCTGTTTAGAGCGAGAGCAAGCGTGCATGGATTTTATCGGTTTTGTTATTGAGCAGACCCCAAAGGCAAAAATGTTAAAATGTTATTTACGAGCTCTGCTCAATATTGAACTTTTCATATTTAAACAAATTGCGTGCAAACGGAACTATAACTTTTGTTTTAGGCCCTGCAGATTCCACCAAATTTTCATCGAAATTTATGCAAGTTATTTGCCTCTGTAAACTTATTTTAATGCACACACATCGCTTGTACTTTATTTTATTATGAGAGTACCTTTGAAATTTAAAAGCGTTTCTGTCTGAAAGCCAAGTTTTACCGATCTTTCTTATAGCAGAGATATAGTACGAGTTTAACTAAGCTTTACGGCATGAATTAATTAACATTTTAATTATACACTTTGTATTAATGGTTTCTCACTGATTAGATTGCTTAAAAAGGCAGCTTGCATCACTAAGGACCAGTTCGTCTTTGATAGTTCGTTATTAATAAAAAACTCAACAAATATCAATGAGGTTGACTGTTAAGCTACTTAAAAAGATTCTTGAACTTCCCCTTTATAAGTTAATTTAAAGAGCAATAGGAAAATATAATAATTTAGTGATTTTGAGCTTCAAATATGTATAAAATGAAAAACTACACCTCCCCTCAGCAAACATCGCTATCGATTCCAAGGATATCTGACTAAATTAAAAAAGGCTATCAATTTCCAACGGACAAGGCGGTTCAGTTTGCATTTCTGACTTTATATAATAAGCTGATGGTCTGAGAATTATTGTAAGAATTCTTTGTGAATGTTACTAATACTATTTCTCCGATCGTTTCTTTCCTATGAATTGAAAGAGCTTTCCTTGTTACGTAGAAAAGTTTTTGGAACAATTTAAATTTACTTTCATACTTACGTTGGTGTGGATTCACAGGGCAGAATCCTTTGATACGACTCTTTCTCTATCTCTGGTACATGCGAGATGAGTCTACAGTTACCAAAATGTACTACTGTGGGCAAAAAGTAGTCGGAATTTGTTTATAAATCAATTTCATCGGCTTCAAAGTAATCCCCTCCCGATGCGATGCACTTATGCCAACGTTTTTTCCAGTCCTCGATGCATGCCAAAAAGTCACTTTCAGGTATGGCCTTCAGAGCGCGTGCCGATTCACGTTTAATCTCTTCAATCGACTCGAAACGGTGTCCTCGAAGTGGTCTTTTGAGTTTGGAGAATAGCCAGAAGTCACACGGAGCTAAATCAGGCGTAATAATGCGTTTCAACTTGTCCTGATAGTCAGAAAGCATTATTTCACACACTTCAACGCGGTTCTGTTTTTCAATGAAATTGAGCGATTTTGGCACCAAACGAGATTTGACTTTTTTCAGGCCCAGGTGGTCTTTCAAAATGGTTTTTACTGATCCTTCTGATATTCCAAGTTCAGTAAGGTCGCGGACAGTCAATCGACGATTTTGGAGCACCAATTCTTTGCATTTGTTGACGTGTTGCTCATCAGTTGATGTTGATGGTCGTCCAGATCGGTGTTCGTCTTCGACGTGTTTTCGGCCTTCTTTAAACCATTTGTACCAGTCAAATGTTGTTGATTTTGGCAGAGCTTGGTCGCCGTAAACCTTCTGCAACATTCTCAACGTTTCCACAGCGGTAACTCCATTCAGGAAGCAAAATTTAATCGCACTTCTTTGTTGAATAATTTCAGACATTTCAAAAATCGCCGAAACCACTTTTTGCGTGTCACAAAACCAAGCGTAACTCAAACCATAATGAAATGAAATTTGACATGTAAGTCAGTGACAGTGCTGCCAACTAAAAAAAAAATATTCGGGCGAAAATATTAGCCCGCGTGATTTAAATCGACAAATTCCGACTACTTTTTGCCCACAGTAGTATTATGCTATAAAATGTATATGGTTCTGAACTACTCTGCCTTTTCTTCTGACTGTTTTAAAAGTTGTATGGAAATCGAACTGTGATTCAGATCTGTGGGCATTACTTTAAATATGAAAAGTACTCAATCTAATGGTGGTTTATTTTAATTACCATTTATAAGATAATGGATAATAAATTTCCTAACTTGATAAAATTTGAATACCAAAAACTTGTACCAATATATCCTTACTACTTTTTTTTTATAGTTTTAAATACATTCATTCCATGGCTGTTTACACAACAAAGAGCTATAAATTGCTCGCTATCTAGATGAGATACACATTTATCATTATAATAAAAAGTTTCCAAGGCCACATTTGCTTATCAATTTGCATTAAAATGAATTTAAAATCGCATTAAATGCGAAACTTGCAATAAAAATGGAATTACACAAAACTTTAACACAGACATACATTCACATTCGGTCAAAACCGCATACAACTCAACCCTCCGAGGCAACTTTGTTTTTGGTGGGTAGGTAAAAAGTACATTAAAATCACATTAACCCGTCAACGGTTAACGCTGCGTATGCGTAACTTTTGTTTATGCGCTCTCTGGCTTAATGCCTTTTTGAAGTACACACACAAATTGGCTTTGGGTCCTTCCACCCGCCGCCTCCACCGATATAAGTAGACGTGTCAATCCTTTGGGCAAAATTTAAAACCATCAAATGTATCCTTTTTGACATAATTGACTTTTCGCCATAAATTCCCACAATTGTTCCGGTCATACACTGATGTTGGACCAGCAATTTCCTTTCTCGCACCCCTGCCCCACCCTTACACCCTTTAGCCATTTAGGCTTTACTGGGCAAAATAGTCAAAATATTGTGGACAGTTGCCGGGCAGAACAAAAGCAGCTTATCAAAAATTCAGTCTACGAATTTTTGTTTCTGTTTCTGTGCCTGCCAGCGAGTGGTTTAGTCGTGCGTGTTGCTGGTTGGTCATTTGTAAGGCTGAAATAGGGAAAACTTAATTTGCATATTTTAATTGTGACAAAAATTTCAAGGACTGTCAAAAGTACAACAGTTTCAATAAAATTTAAAATTGCTTTCACTGTTTAAGCAATTGCTTACTTAGTTGTGTCTATTAGTAGAAGCTATGCAATGAATAAGGAACAAGCTGAGAAAATACTTTAAATTTAGCGTATGCTTTTGCGCAAAAGTCTGGAAACGCTTAATGGAAATCGCCAGCTGCTTATTAATAAATTATTAATCTAGTAATTTATTCTGTAAACTTCAATAGAATATTTAAGCACATCACTAGAATTATAATTGGACTAATTTTTGATTTGTAAGGGAAATATAGAGTAAAGTAAACTTACTGCAAAACATTAAAAGTTTTTAATTTAAGCTACATTAATGGACGGAAGCACAAGTGCATTTCCTATTCTCAGTAGTCGCAAATACGAGTATTGTGAAGTTTGAACTTCAACGCAAATAATACCAAACAATCCGATGTAGTATACTGGTATAGCAGCATCGCTTGAATGAAGCGATCCTTAATTATCATTTTACCTGGAATGGCTATCCCTATTCCGAATTAGTCGAGCTTAGCAGGAAGATCTTATAAAATGTATGGTGAACTAGAAAGCAACTCAGAAATCTGACCATTAGGTTGGTAAATCATTGGGTACTTTTAGTAGGAGTGAAATTATTTAGGTCTAAAATCTAATTTATATTAATCTCTTAAGAGATAAACGCCAGCAGCTTTTTACTATTCATTTTGAAAACCAATAAGATCGGATGAAAGTGCTAAAAGTGAATCAGATACAGCAAAAGCTACACGTACTAAAGCCGGTATTAAGCGATCCGAACCTAACAAAATCGTAGACAGAGCTTGTTTCCTTGGAAAATTCTGAACGGTCAAAAATCGTAAAATACAACAGTTAGGTTCAGTGTGCGCGTGTACGATTATTCTTTCACGTAAGGAACGATTCACAAAATAAAAATCTCACGAATTCATACGGACGATAAAAATTCATCTCCATAAAAATGGACTTAACAAAATTTAACGCAGTTGTACACATACATGCAGCGCCCTATGCGGCGGATGCAGGATTTTTCCCAAGGGGGGTTTTAACTAATTTTCCTTAGTTGCTTCCTCCTGAGTCTATTATTAGTCATGTAAATATATATCCATTAAGTGGTGTTTTGGGTTAATCCTAACGTGACGGCATACATACAACGGCCGCATAACACCAA
This sequence comes from Lordiphosa collinella, assembly GCA_018904265.1. Taxonomy (NCBI): domain Eukaryota; kingdom Metazoa; phylum Arthropoda; class Insecta; order Diptera; family Drosophilidae; genus Lordiphosa; species Lordiphosa collinella. Next base: position 85,472 of record JAEIFV010000799.1, read on the forward strand.
GTGCGGCGGAGTCACAACGACCCACCTTTGACACGCTGACAGGAACATGACAACACTTCTTTGCATGGGAATTGTCATCAATTTATGGAACTGCTAATTTTTCCCACACATTACTACGTATGTTTTGGGGTTTTAGCAATTTATAACTTTCGTTTCCTTTCAAAATAATTATATTTAAATCGTCTTTTTTTTCTGTCACAAATATTTAAAATTTGAAGCCGATTTCAGTTGTTTTTTTGTCATTTGATTATGCTAGTACCCACGCGACCATTTCTCGTATGTTTCCGGAACTACGAGAATTACGTTAGTTTCTCAAAAATCAAAATCCACTTTTTGTTAGAGAGGCGGGTTTCATGCGGACATCTGTTATTACGGTAGTTTCTCTTAAACTCGAAATTCGTTTGTCTCTAGAGATGCGGGTTTCCAACGGAAAAGATTCAGTTTTCGATCCGTTTTTGTCCCGTTTTCGAGCTATCGAGAAAGTGTCGAGAATGGATCCGAAATTATGTATCGAGAACTTACATTTTGCTACTACAAACTGAGCGACAAGTAATACTTTTTCGGACCAAAATCGAAACACGTTCTCGATAGTTTAGTTGGAGGAAATTTCTAGAAAATGTCGAAAACGGATCCGTTCTCGAGGTCGATTGTCGGGTGGGTAGTAGTAGTAGTAGAAGTATCTTTATCTAAAACATTTTTATAAAAGAAAAAGAGACATATAAAGATATAAAAAGTTAATTGGCATGGAATATATCCGTCTGCCAAACTCAGCTCACTTCGAGGATGCCTGCCACTTTCGAGTACTAGATGCAGCTGCCCCGCTCGTCGCGAGATACCACATCGTTCCTCTTAAAAGACAGTGCTGGTCCCCTTCAGGTGTACTCGTTCATAATATTCCGCCGGTATCTCAGTCTCCTTTTAGAAATCAGCTAGAATGTGCCAGTCTTCACCGTTTTGAGCCGCCAATTATTCTTCCTTAGTTAGAGATGCCTTTTTCCAGTGTAACCGCCAAAGTTCGCTAAGAATGGGGCATATTGCGAAATGATGGGAAAACCCAAATACCAATAAGCTTAGATACAAGCAATGGTATTCTTTTCATCTCTTTTAAAACTGTTTCATGAAATCATTTTAGCTTTCAAAATACATTTTCCAAACAATTAAACGATTTTTTATACCGTTTTGAGTACATGTTTCCATTTTTATCCAATTCATGAATTTTTTAGTTGCACAAATTAAATGTGTCGCGAATTTGGTAGTGCCAGTAAAAAAAATGTGTCCTCTCTTATTTAGCTAGGGCCGATTTGGATTGGGCCATGCTTTGCCAAAAGTAAAAAGTGAGCAATTTCATTCGGAATTGAGAACAGCAAATCCAAACCGAAGCGGAATGGCGGTCGACTTTCTTTTCAATAAGTAAAGAAATTGGGAACATGTCGGTGTATTTAATTTTGGGGGTAGCTAATAATGTTATATACCAAAATTGCAATTTACTTTTCATTTTACTAGCAAAGGGGCAAGTTGTCCGCAAACTCTTTTTTAAAACTGAAGACGGACCCTGATGTGGCGGATCAAATTTTTAATCGAACTAACGTATAGGAGAAACATAATCTACGGTACATTCTAAGAAAATTTCCCCAAGAAACCATAGGTCGAAAATCAATTCCTAGGTCCCGCCTAGCGCGGTCAAAATTTATATATATTTTTTATAAATATCACTGTTGGAAAGTTAAAAAAAGGCAACGTTCTTCATTGATCTTGGTCTTGTCTTAAAGTAAATTTTTCCAGCTTTCGGAATCTGTTTTCATTTTTTAAATATTTTGACTTTTAAATGACGGACCTGATATATAAAAATGTCAAGAAATGGTAAAATAAAACGATTTAAAGTTTTTAAAGGAAATTTTTTTATTCAGCCAGTGCAAAATTTTTTTACTAAAGTAAGACTTTTAGATCTTGTTTGCTCTGTATGCGGGGTATTATAGTTGGACTTTCTGTAGTTACAGCCATAACATCGTCTCGACCTATAACGCTGCGCGACATACTTGAAAGTAATTGAACAGCTCGCTTATTTCCTTCAAACTCTAGATAATTCAACAAGTGCTCGTATTGATTGTTAAGGGTGTATGGAGGTTCGGATAGCAATGTACTTCAATATTAAGTATTAGAGTTCTGTTGTCTTCAGCAGTGCATTTTTATCAAAATTCATACGGTGAACCCCCAGTATTAGCCACAAAATCTTAAAGATGTTGTTATTAATGTAGTTCAAAATAGTTCCTATATCGGTCACCCAGAAAATGTTTTATTGACAATGCTCTTGGATCAAAGAAAAGCAGTACGCGAAACGGCAAATAAAAAGATTTTATATTATCGAGATAATCTATATGGCCCAACCAAATTAAGGGGTTATAAAAAGCATTCTATTAATTTCCAAGATGATGACAACATTTCATTCGAACGTCCATCCATCGATCCGCCAAAGATTGGATGAACGATAACCGAGTTATAAGAAAATCAACCATTTTATGGGCAGCACCGGCCGCAAAGACGATGGGCAGCCCCTTACACGCCTTAACACAAGGTTCGGCAGGTACAGAGTATATTATTGTCGGGCTTGACCGACTGTCTTTCTTGTTATATCTCAGGTCCGGCAAATTCGACTTAAAAGTCAAAATTTGTTAAAAATGAAAACAGATTCGGAATGCAGGCATTATTTCTTTTAAAACAAGACCAAGATCAATGATGTACGTTGCCATTTTTGAACTTTTCAACAGTAATTTATATAAAAATTTTGATCGCGCTAGGCGGGACCTATGAATTGATTTTAGACCTATAGTTTCTTGGGGAAACTTTCTTAGAATTTACCGTAGATTACGATTCTGATATACGCTTTGTTAATGTTTTCTCACTCACATAAATCGACCCGCCCTACTGACCTCGAGCCGGGTAAAACTGCAGGTTTACTTAGCTTAAGGGTGGCAAAAACTGTCATTGTTGTTCGCAATATTTTTCGTTTATAGTATCAAAACCCCCCGTTTGTTTACAATCATGCACTCAAACACTTTAGTCGCCGTTTTAGCAACGGAGAGTGAATTTCTCTCACGAATGCAGTAAGGCCAATTGTGGGACACACACACACAAGGGCTTCTGTCTAGTTCGTTGGTGTCTTTTCAATGTCAGCTTTTGCGCTCATGCTGCTTTGGAGTTCCCATGCAGTTATGGCATTGCTGGCATGGAGAGACGGCTACTGGACTGTCAGTAGGCGCGCAAATATCGCTGATGAAACAGCTGTGAGGGTCGTGAAACAGCTGTACGGCCAACCAGCCTCCTTTGTTGTGTTGTGTGTATCTGTTTAAAGTTATTTGAAAGCATAAAATGACCTCGAGCCGGCTAAAAATGCATGTTTTATTCTGCACGAAATAATTAACAATTTAAAATTTCGCATTGTGCCTAGTTTGATCGATGATTTTTTGTATTCTGACAATTTTTTAAAGAAAACCCACATGTTACATTAAAAAACTTCAGCTGACGCCAAAAAAATCAGCTTCAAAAGCACCCAAGTGAAGCAAATAGACCAAACTGATGTGGTAAATAGTATATTTGTTTTATTAGGATAAACCGCATTAAATTTGTATTTACCTGGCCAACAAAATTCCGAACAAAAAACCCGCATGAAAATTATCATCAAAATGTGATTTGCCTGACAAAACACCAGAAGCAAAACCCACAAACAAACATGAGGGTCCTCCTTTGCGTGTGGTTCACACAGCACAATGGCATAAGAGAAAAAAAACAACAAATTTCCACGCTTTTGAAATCAATCTTCCTAATGACAGACAAGCCAAACAACAACAACAACAAACAGCAACTTGTAGACACGTGCGTTTCTGTACTTTTACGCTCAAGTATCTGGCACTTGTAACGGTAATCGATCTGAACAATAACTGAAACAGAATGAAATGGCAAAAATAAAACCAAACAACAACCTGCCAAGGCAGAAGTCTGCAGCGAGTTGTTGCTGTTGTTTTGGTTAAGGGATTGCGATTTCAATTCTGATGATTTCAAATCATTTTCGCCTTTTGTTTTGTGTGGGTTTTTTTTTTTTTTTTGTGGTGTAGGAGGTCTGCCCGGGAATTCTGGGAAACTGCTTGAAGGGAGGAAAAGCATTTGAATTTCTTAGAAAAATTCAAGGTGATTGATAAGTTGAGCTTAATTTTGTATGAGAGTTTAAGCAATTAAGACGCAAGAGTCAAGTATTTGGAGAAATCGAAATTGACTTGTACATGGAAATCTGCTTTATATGAAAACTTGGTTTAAATAAATTCAATTTACCTCCCTGTTTTAACGAAATGCTCAACAAACTGTAACCGAAATCGAATTTTTCAATTTGCTAATTTATTTTCTTTTGGCCACACACACACAACACTTGCCTTAACCGACGCTGAACTCAAAGTACGGCAAACGGAAACCCTTCAATATCAAATACAGCAAATCAAACAGATGCCGATTGTTGGTCCGCCCCGTTTTTCGGTTTTCAATAAACTTATGCAAATATTCAATTTGAGAAAGAAATTTCTTTGACAAATGATAAACCCAAACAAAAGGCAAACGAGGCCAGCCAACTTTTCACACCCCGCATTTGCTTATCAAAATTAAAATGAAACTGCCGCCACACCACATATAGGTCCTTCCGGAAAAACTTTTCACCAGGTTGCTTCCCTAACGAAGTAAATTTCAATTTAACCTTCATCGAGCAAAACTCATTTATATTTATAAATTCGCCGACAAAAAGCAGAAAAAGAAAAAGTATAAATAAATGGCAAGTGGAGGCAAAGAAAATACAATAAATAAAATGCGTGTGTCTGGTGGCATAATAAAAATGCAGCAAAACAGGAAACAAATACACAGCAAATACAAACACAAACACAAAAACGCACAAGGCGAGCGAATAATAAAAGTAAGGCCCAAAAATGAGCGGCAAAAAGGGATAAAAATCCATCAAACTTGCAGATAAGCCAAAAGACGAGATGAGTTTTCTTTGCCGCCCCAAAAGAAAAGCTGAAACGTAGACGAAGGATACCGCAGGATAAATGTATGTATGTATGTTTAAGTATGTATGGGAAAGGCCCAGAAGGAGACCAGCCAGGACGCATCGTAAAAGGCGAAAATATTGCGCAAAATAATGTTTCATTTCGGTAAAATAACATACTCATCATTGAATATACAATATAAATGCAAAAGGGACTGCGGGCCAAAGGACTGCGTGGTGTAGTGAGTGAGTAGTATGGCAAATGTAACAGTAACGGTAACGGTAACTGTAAGTAGGAAGAACCTGTCCATTTCTAGTCCCACCACCCATCACGTTTAATGTGAGACACGAGTCTTGGGTAAAGAAACAAAATGTTGTTCATTCAATTTTTAAACCAGACCAAATATATTTAAGGCATATTACTTAATGGTTTCAGTTAGAGGTGAAAATTAAGTGAACAACATTGAGTGGCCGACATTAATTGTGGCCATTACTTTTAATTGAATTGCACTAGAAAGGTGCGATTTAAAGTTTATGGCCTTGTCCAAGGGGGTGGCAAAAATTCAGAAACACATTTGCCCCTTTAATGCGTTGGCTTTAGTTGAAATTTAAGGCGTTAAGTTTCAGAAATGGTCATTTTAAAGAACAACACTGTTTGACTTTAGTGAGCAAAAACACTTATCTGAAAAGACGTATTTTGTGAAATGCGGCTAAGGCAAAGACCGAAGATTCCTGCAGTGCCAGGTAAATTTGTGTTGTAGCCGGTAACAAAAATGGAGATAAAGTTTCAAGAACTCTGGAATTTGCAACACCGCGGTGCACCGATACTTTTATTTATATTGGAAGTTATCTAGAAAGGAATGATTCAAAATGTCAAAGCCAAGATTCAGGACAAAGATAGAATTCATCCAGATCTACAGCGTCTGATCTTTACCGGCAAGCAGTTGCAAGATGGTCGAAACCCCTTCTGACGACAGCGCAGCATAAAGTGCCTTGTCTTCTTCTATATTCTTCGAAATTCATTTTAATAAGTGGGGACTAACAAAAGTTCCGTAAGTTGACTAAAAAAAAAATCAAATAATTAGGCCTGTTCCGAATTCCGAAATTGCCGCCAAACGAGTTGATTGCTGTTTCGAATTCCGCAAATCGACAAGAATTGTCGTTTTCAAAACGTGCGCTGCAGAGTCAGCGTAATTAAAAGTAATTGAAGCATTAAAATACTTTTCCATTATGATTAACTAAAAATTCGAAATTAGTTGCAATATTCGAGATACGGCCATGGCATTTAGGCCCAGTTCATTAGCAATCATTTCCAGTGTTGATCGAGGGTCTTCGTCTAGTTTAGCACTAGTTTAGCACAACTTTTATCTCGTCGCTCGAAGATTTTGGTCAACCCTCTCACGGCTGGTCCTCTACAGAAAAATGTCCCGTTTGGAATCTTTTAACGAAACTTTGAAATAGTTTTTAGAGATGGTCCAATTGTCCCATACGCAATTTGGCATTCACCGAATATTTGTAGTGGCTTTAATTTACGCCAAAAACCGTAGATAATCACATGACGAATTTCTGTTTGCGTGCAATTTTATCTGAGTCACCCTCATCAATTTTGCGTTTTCTCGTCTTTATTTTAACTGATCTTTCTGAAATTTTAAACCAAGGGCGTAAAACAATTACTAAGGATCTGCTATTTGTGGATTTTAAGAAAACTACTTAAAAGACACCAACTTACCGAACTATTGTTAGTCCCCAAGTATTTATTTTCAAAAAATGTTAAATCAAACAAACTCTTGGCAGTGTGACCATAATTTGTGCAGGTGTCTTACATCTGACCACACTGGGAAAACACAAATAAACTGCCCCTTTTAGTATTTTTTTTTTTGGCAGCTCCTTTGTTGAGGTGTAAACTTAGCTTAAAAGTCTTTTCTGTAAGTAGAACTTTTGGTATTAATCTATCCTCAAAAATTTGGAAAAGATCGGATTAACGATAGCAGTGTTGCCATTTCAGCTAAATGGTTGCTAAATCTTGCAATTTTAAAAGGGCTATTAATGTTATTAGGTACAAGTCTGGAAATTTTTAAGTTATCTTTAGTTATCTTAAGCTATTTTGTTTGTTTTTATTTGTAGTGCGAAAAATTGCCTTGTAATTCCGTTTGAAAAATTAGTATTCTACGCTATAGAACTTCCCCTTAGGATTTAGAAGTGAATATGTCTAGCAATAGAAATCTTAGAAATACCATCAGCTTATAAATTTCCATTTTTGCAAGATAATTCTTCTTAATTCGCGGTGTATCGAAGGAAACAATTACCCAATTTACTTTTCAAGGTGCTAACACTAACAAATTCTTCAAAAAGGACAGAGTCCCGCAATGAATTCACAATCTCCCTTTTTTTTGAGTCCGAGCCAATCCAGAATCTAAGTGCAACGAAAGCTGAAAGGCCAAAAAATGCTGATCTCAGTACTGAGAACTATGTACCGGAATTTACTTCCACATCAGCAATATTTGAGTTTTTTGCTCATTATAATAAATAAAAATATTTTGCCAATTCATTGTTGTCAATTTCTACGAAAGAATATAAAGACTGAAGACGCCCTGAATGTTTTCATACGACTATCACTACTGTGGATAGAACCCGTCAGGGGGCTCAGTACCGAATCAGTACTGAAATTAGCGCTGATTTGGAAAAGTCGGTACTAAAAACATGGCTTTCCTTGCTTGCTCTTCGGTCATGAAACTAATGCTGGTATCGCGATCTTTAATGACTTTCGCTTTTTAGCAAAAATTAAAGTACTAAATCTCAGGAGTAGTGAAACTCAACTAAAATCACTTATGAACTAAAGTAATTTCTAATTATTATGCTGTAAATTATCACTCGGAAATTCACTTCTTAGACTTTTTACTCAGGGAAAGCTATATAGCAAAAGTTTTAAACCAATTTAATATGCGTTATTTTGCACTTCGTCTTAAGAATATAAAAATTGCTAGAAATACCTAAACATAATTTTAAAGTTGCTAGATTTATAGCTAATAGCATTTCCGAAAATTTATAAGCATTTGCACTTTCAAAAATGCTAGATCTAGCAACTAAATAGCTAAAATGGCAGCACTGCCTCATGCACAGCAGTCGCGCACACTAGCCGCTGAGTCACCCGGCCACTATATCCTTTTTTCCAGGTTTTTATACTCTGTACCAAAGGTACTTAGAGTATAATAAGTTTGTGCAAAAGCCATGTCCGTCTGTCTGTCCGTATGAACGCACAGATTTCAGAGATGGTAAGAGATAGAGGTTTGACATGTATGGGACTTTTGCTTCTTATACTTGCCACGCCACCTCCCGCCCCCGCAAATTGGGAAAAACGTCATATCTCCCACAGTTTTATAGAAAGAAGGTTCGTTCCTTCTAGAGTAGTTAGGATTACTAATCGATCCGCCGAAGGAATGATAGAGATCTGATGAACGGTTGTCGAGTTATAAGGAAAACAAACAATTATGGGCAACACCGGTCGCAACGGTGATGGGCAGCACTTCACAGGTACAGAGTATGTTATAGTCGGGCTTGACCGACTTTCTTTCTTGTTAGTACCTGATTTTCCATACAAAGGTTCATTTCAGTACTGAGCGTTCTGTCTGTCTTGTGGTATTTTTATACTCTGTACCAAAGGTACATAGAGTATAATAAGTTTGTGCAAAAGTATGTAACAGCCAGGAGGAAGCATCTCCGACCCCATAAAGTATATATATTCTTGATCAGCATCAACAGCCGAGTCGATATAGCCAAGCCGTCTGTCTGTCCGTATGAACGCACAGTTCTAAGAGATGGTAAGAGATAAAGGTATGACATGTATGGGACATATGCTTCTTCTATCTGCAGGCAGATCAAGTTTATTTTCAATTTTGGCCACGCCCCCTCCCGCCCCCGAAATTTGAGAAAAACGTCATATCTCCCACTGTTTAATAGATAGAAGGTTCTGGACATATATTCTAATCAGAATTATTTATCGATTTCCCAAAGGAATCATAAGGATCGGATCAACGGTTCTTGAGATATGATCAAAAGAGTGTATGCTGCAGCAGCGCATTAGCAGCGCTGTTTACCGCTGCCACTGCAGCATCAAAATTTATGTTCGTTGGTACAGAGTATTATATAGTCAGGCTTTTCTTCCTTGTTTCTATTGTGGTTTGAGTGAGTGAAAAGAATTGTATTTTATTACCATCTTACATTTGCTCTTTTTAATATATTATTTCGAAGATATGCACTACGCCAACATAGCAAAGAGTTTCCCCTTCTTTCATTTGTCTGCACAATTTTTAAGTTAAATTCTATCGATCCAAATATTCGTATAAGATGGGTTTTTAGGGCTTGGACGAAATCACAGCTTTTCCTTCTGTTCAGATAAAATTGTTGACTTTTTCATTATCCTTATTTTAATTTTTAGCTATTTCTAGCAATTTTTATTTTTACTAGCAGGTAAATACATACTGAGCATACACTTCAAAGACACAGAATATATTACAGTTGGTGTCGACCGACTTTCTTTCATGATGTTTTAATAGTCCCCACCAACTTTTTCTCTATTCTTAAAATTATTTATATTTTACTGCAAGAATCGACCATAATTCTTAACTCTGTCTCTCTCTCTATTTATTAGTCTCATCACTTAGTTGGGAACCTCAAATTCAAGCAGTATTAGAGCACGAGTAATCCAAGTAGGTTATAGAGGTTCTTAATAAAGTGTCCTCTTAAGCCAGACTCGGTCAGACCATATACTCGGGACGCCTAGGCCATTAGTGTTTTTCACACAGACGCTAACCGAACTTGCGACTTTTTGAAAAAGAATCACCGCAAAGCAAGTAAATCGACTGCAGTCTTTAGCTCTCACCAACAAAAGCACATTTTCAGTCCTCTGGCTTTAAGCTTAGTGCTGAGGGCGTTCGAATTTTCCTTTGTGTTTGGTACACCGGAAAAATTGAAATTGGGATAGACGTGTCAGTGGCAATATTAATTAATAGTTTACTGATTAAATTCTTTATTATTTTTCAAGCATTTTGGTTATTTTTTATGAATAAAAAAATCAAAGACCCTCCCCACTTAGATTTAGTGATTATAATGTCAAGCACGCCCGGACTTACAATAATTGCGAATGGATATAAAAAAGACATAGCATACTTTAGTGCGCAGCATACCAAAGCCAACAGTCAAGTCAAAATGAATATTTCTCATGTTTATTACAAATACTTTGCTCAATGCATTCCTAAGCCTAATAATTGTCCATAACTTCGACATAAAGTTAAGCCATGTGGGTGCCCCCTTTCCCCCCACCCATCAGTTAGTGTCAGCAGTTCAATTCATATTAAAAACGATTTCATTTCATTTGCCTGACCGCAAGTACATATAAACAATAAATATATGTATGTACGGAGACAGAGAGATATGCGCTCAGTTTATATGTGCGAGTAAGGACATAAATTTTGGCAGCAACAGCAGCCGCCTCATAAAGCCACGGCCTTAAGCCTGGTCCATGTGTCAAGGCAAGGAGCTGCCACGTTTATGTATCGGGCAGCATAAATCTCATCGACACTAAAAATCAGATATGCAGTGCAATCGACGGGGAAGGAGCGAAAGCGAATGTATATATTCGCGTCGCCATTAATGTCATGTTATGAAAGCAATTTTCTTAAATTCGCATATTAAACGTTTGGGCCATTAATAATGCAGAGCGAGAGAAGCTATCAGGGCAGCTCTCCAGAATAAAAGCAAATTCAGAAAAATAACAAACATGAAAATGCTGTGCATGTTCCAAATGATCGCTTCAATAACCACAAAAACCATAAGAAACAGGCTACTAAGTCCGAGGGAGTGAAGTGAACGAATGAATGAATGAATGAATGACGAACCAACTGAAATGATGGACTAGCCCAGCACAGAGAGAGAAAACGAGACAGACGACGCCACTTTTTGCACATGATAAAAATTTATTTAGACCAAATAGAAAAGAATGAGACTAGCGGGAATAATAAACTACAATTGCAATGGATGGAGAGGATGTGGAACAGGAAATGCTAGGCAGCTATTGACGGGAGCCACAGACATAGTCTAGAGTGGCTCCTCTCATATGGGGAGGGTATGAGGGCAACTGGCATTTGGCCTGCGCAGAGATCCTTGCCACAGGCCAGGACACTTGGATAGTCAGCTGCCAGTCCGTCAGCTACTGGGAAGCGACTGTGACAGCCGCTGACGACTGCAAGCAATAAAATTGTGTCCATCATAATGTAACGTCTTTTATTTTCTACTTATTTTGTTACGAGTGTGTTGTGTCTACTTTTTGTGTAGACCAGCGGGCTATGAAAACTATATCATCATGTTGGTAAGGGTTTTATTGGAGTAATTGGAATAATATGAATTTCTATTCTTCATCTTCTTAATAGCTGCTTTGTGTTACTAACCGTGTACAATTTATGTTTAGCTTTAAACATATTATCCTATTAACAGACACAATTTGGATGTTTTTACTACGCACTGAACGTAATTTTCTTGCTTTGGCAACCGCCGAAGGATAAGCTGCACCCATGTCAGGGCAGAATAAAGGCTTCCAATAACTAACGAGTGAGAACTAAAAATCTGCACAAATTTTAAAATGCCGCCATAACCACAATTCTCAACGGATCTTTCTGATTTTACTGTTTATTTATGACTACATATACAAAAGAATTGCATCAATGGATTTGGTCGAAAGGACCGTTATCAGCCACTCGACGTAGCTTCCGCAGGCGGCCTGTACGACCTTGTCGTATTTCCGGATACATAAGCGAATCCTGTTGGTTCTTTGATATACTTGGACTTCTAGTTGTTTTTGTAAACTGCAGCACTCAGACTTCCAAAAAATCTTCAATTGGACGACACTGAGGCAAGTTTGTTGGGTTACGTTCCTTTGGTACAAAAGGGATATTGGCAAAAAGGCGATATTGGTTGCACATCAGGTGTGTAACTTGGTGCTCTTTGCTTACGTCTGGCAACAATACTATTCTTTTTCAGCACTTTACTGATGAGTTGTTGGCTGCAATTGTATTTGCTGGCTGCATCTCGTTGACTTATGTTGTCTTTGTTGTTAAAAAGTTGGGTTAGCTTTCTGACAGCTTGGCAGGCTATAAAGTTTTCTTTCCGACCACTTCCAACTTCTCTTTTTTATTATTTTTGCAATGCAAAATACTATAAATAGTGCGTTTGGACATGCCCTCTTGGGTAAAATGGTTTACTGAAAACACTTTACCTTTGTCAGCGTGCATTTCGAAGAACTTTACAACGCTATCACGAAGACGTGTGGCCGGGTAGCTCAGCGGCCAGTGTGCGCGACTGCTGTGTAAGTGGTCGTGGGTTCGATCCCGCCTCGGAACATCTAGTGAAAAAGTTTTTTCTTTGAATAAACTTTACACCCGGTCACCCTTCTCACAAAAACTAGTTTTCCGACCGAGAAAGCATGAGAAAACTAATAAATACGAATTTTGAAGACTTTTTCCTTAAGACAAATAAGATTTTCTCATTAAAACTTGTTTTCTGACCGATTTTGCATATCCAGGTGGATTTTAGGCATTTGCATAGCTCATGCTCAAAATGAGCAGTGCAAATTCAAATGCAAAAACAGGAACATGAGAAAACGGCCCTTAAAGTAATAATATAAATTTTCTGGAAAATATTTTTTCTAGTAGAGCTAATGATGTACAGCTTGTGGAGTTTAGGAGCTCTTGAATATAATTATTACACATCCGATCACTAATTGTTAACACGCTTTATATTGACCAGATTTGTAAACTAAAGCAAGCTCTTATAAATTGATCGCTTATTCATAAATCCGTATTGTGAGGAGGAAATTATTGGGCGACAGAAATGCTGTAGTTGGGAAGAGATGCATGATTCGAATAATTTTTGAGTTGCCGATAGCTTGGAAACCACTGACTTAGGTCGCTATTTGTGGATAAGGATAATATATGGTTCCTTACCCTAAGTTTAGAGTTTAGAAGTGGTAACCATAGAGCGACTGCACAAGCTTAGAAGAAAACAAGGAAGAAAGCTCGGTCAAGCCCGACTATACTATACTCTGTACCAGTTGGGGTCGCCGCTCGCATTTGCTCCCGATTATATTATATAAAATCGGTATCCAGGGAACACCACGAGGAGGCCACAGCAATGGGGTCGATATATGAATAAAGACCTACGAGTCGACTTGAGTTGCTTAAATAACTATCATTTAAGGTGCTGTTAAATACTTTTGCACAAACTTATTATACTCTATGTACATTTGGTACAGAATATAGTTAGGAGAGAAAGGGAGAGAGAGGATTGGCAAGCGCCGCAGACAAAAAAAAAACCTTTGCATTTGCCAGAGCTAGAGATGGGCGTACATCGAAAACTACGCGGGACTCCGGAGTGACCAGAATGACTTAACATCATTGTGATTGCTTGATATTAAGTTAGAATTAAAGAACTAGACTATTTTTATATTGTTACTCGTCTTAGTAGTCAGATGGGTATCGGGCGATATATTTGTCCCGCGACCATCTCTAATTTCTCTCTCAATATTGTGTATGTGGGAAAGGGAAGGGGAATAATGAGAGCGTCCCAGTTAGCTGCAAGAATCCAATTGAATCTAATGAGCTAGCCATAGCTGTTAGGTTTTGTATAGGATTTCGTTGTTGGAATTACTCAGACAATATATTTGCAGGTTTAATTCATTTAAAAGGTGGAATTTTTGGCGGGGCGGGGTCATCACACCCACAACGATCCAATATGAATCGTTAAATAAAAATTTGTCCTAAAATATTGTTGGCTATCACTTTGCTGTGTAGTCGTTGCTCATATATACATACATCTACTACTACGTATGTGTTTTGCTGCTGCAGGAGCAGCCCAGATATATTGAATTTTCGTTTGCTCATATCTTTACTACCGTTCATCCGATCTTTACCATTTCTTTGGCGTTCCAGAAGGAACGAACCTTCTATCTATAAAACTGTGGGAGATATTACGTTTTTTCCAATTTGAGGGGCAGCATAGAAGAAGCATAAGTCCCATACATGTCAAACCTCTATCTCTTACCATCTCTGAGATCTGTGCGTTCATACGGACAGACAGACGGACAGACGGACATGGCTATATCGACTCGGCTGTTGATGCTAATCAAGAATATATATACTTTATGGGGTCGGAGATGCTTCCTTCTGGCTGTTTCATACCTTTGCACAAACTTATCTATGTACCTTTGGTACAGAGTATAATGACTCTAGGAGTCTAACACCGGAGAAAAATGCTCCTACATTGGGCACTCGGATAAAGAAACTCAAGGTCTGGAGTAATAAAAATAGGGGAAAGTTAACTTCGGCTCGTCTGAAGTTTTGTATATCCCATTTTAAACAAAATAGTTTTCCTCACTAGAACTTCTTTTTCGACCGATCATTCATACTGCAGCTATATGCTATAGTCATCCGATTTCGACCAAACTTAGTGAAATCATGGGAAAGGATAGTAAACTAAGAAATACGTACTTTGGAGGAGTTTCCATTAAAAACAAAAAAGTTTTTCTCACTAAGATTAGTTTTTCGACCGATCGTTCCTATTACTATATGCTATAGTCATCCGATCCGGCCGGTTCCGACAAATGTGCAGCGTATTTGTACCAAAAGACTTCGTGCAAAGTTTGGTGAGGATAGCTTTAAAACTGACGGAGGAGATAGCATAGAAACAGACAGACGGACAAACGGACAGACGGACAGACGGACGGACGGACAGACGAACAGACGGACAAGGCTAAATGAACTCAGCTTGTCATGCTGATCAAGAATATATATACTTTATGTGGTCGGAGATGCTTCCTTCAATGCGTTACAAACATCCGGACAATTTTATAATACCCTCTGCAAGGGTATAAAAACTTTTTTGTTTTCAATGGAAGCTGCAAGGGTATACAAAACTTCGGCCGAGCCGAAGATAACTTTCCCCTATTTTTTTTATTAAAAAATTCTGAGATCTAATTTGGGGTTTTTCCTTATAGAGTATAATAAATTCGATATTTTCATTAAACTACTACCACAGATATGTATGTATATGTTTATACGAATTTTACACCCATTCTACCCACATACACAGATATGTTTGTCTTTTGGTCGCTAGGTTCGGTCCAGCTGGCCGGTCGAGCGGCCAACGTTTCCGTTTCCGCTCACTGTGTGCCATGTTGATTTTGCCTCGCTCTTTGTTGTTGTTGTTGTTTGTTTTGTGTGGGTTAATGTGCGCACTGGACTGTGCGCAAATTGCTCAAGTGTAGTTGAAGTTGAACGCCCAGCCATTCATTCGGTTTAAAATAAAAAAAAACATAAAGTTGACAAAAAAAACCTAAACAAATTTTTCATAATTGCCCGACGGACCATTAGTTTTATCATCATCATCATCATTATTATGGCTCTCACATTTGCACCTCTCTCTCACACTCTGCTTATCTCCAGGGCCATGTCTTACATTCTTATCATTATTAAGGCCGCCCTCACCACCCCCGCTGAACCAACCATTCCAGATGACGACACTCGGCGGACACGTTGACAAAATGACAATGGAAGAGGGCAACCAAAATAAAAAAAGGCCAACGCAAAAACTTCAAAATGCGCCCATTGATTTGCTTGGTCTTGCTCTACGTCCTATCTCTGTGGCAACCTTTTGTGTCTATTTATTAGCGCTACCTTTTCCTTTGTCAGCATTTCTTTTCCTTTTTTTTCGAAGGAGGAAAGGTGGCTACCTTTAAATTTGTTGTCATCTTCGTTTTGTATTTGCAAATCATTATTATTTGCGTCTGAGAATTTTTATAGATTTTTCTGTAGCAAAAAAGGAGATATATGAATGCCTTTTTCTTGTTGTACCTTTCGTTTGCTCTCATGGCTCACGGCATATTTTATCGTTTGTTGGCCATCTAGAGGAAGAACGAATGGAGAAGGGTTGGTTGATGGGCGTAGGGGGGGAGCGAGGACGGAAATTGTAAATTTTTGTTTGTTGCTTTATCAAGAAAAGCTAAAAAAATATGTTGAAGCAAGAAAACAGGAACTGAAATTGAAGGCATTCAAATGATTTCAGTAGGAAAAATGGGATTAAGGCTTAAGCAAGAGAAATGTGAGCAAAAATGTATCAGAAAGTTGTTAATTCTTAGAATTCATTTCAACTTTTTGTTAACTAAACTCTGATGTTGTAGAGGGTCAAGAAAGACGCAAACAATTTTGGAGAAATTGTTTTCTTTCGCCAATTGTTTGCATAAATCAAAATGTTTGCTATCATACAAAACCATATCGATTAGTCCTTCGATTTTGAGTTAAGTTCGCAGATCTAATTCCAATAACTAACAAGCTAAGGTGAGACATTTTTCTTACTTTTCAAACAAGGTGACAAAAACACAAACTTTCCGCTTTCTGTGAAAGCGAACATCTGTATATCTGGGGTGGGCGTTCTGTGAGCCTTACAACTCGATAATTGCGGCTTAAACTTGACTTAACCGAAAACTTGTTCAACTTTTTAACTAGCCTTACCCAACTAAAACTTTTCAATACTCCAACCTAACCAATTTTCTTTTCCTCTCCATTTTTTTCTGCTTGCAGCTGCTGCCAGACGAAAAGCAAAAAGAAATCGAAATGTGCTTCCATTAAAAAGAAGGAGAGAGAGAGAGAGAAAGAGAAAAAACTGCAGGCGAAATCTGCAAACCAAATCCAACTTAAGTCACATCAAATTAAAATCAACAAGCGGCGAACAAAGAGAAAAAAATTATAAAAAATATTTCAGAGCGCAGCGGCAGCAGCAGCAGCAAAATGAAGTGCAATAAAAGTCAAATGGCCACGTTAACAATGTGGAAAATTTTTATGGCTCTGCTGCTGGCAATGGCTCTGCTAATGCCGCTCACATTAGCGCGCCTGCATTCCACATCCGGCGGTGGCATGGAAGGACTCGGCGGAGGCCTGGGCCTGGGCGGCGGCAACGGCGGAGCAGCCGGCAAAGATGCACACGGTAAGTTTGCCCTTTCTTTCCGCTCTATTTTTTCCATTTTTTTTCCTGATTATTTTAAATGCTGGAAGGTCCAAGCCAAGTCCAATAAATAAATTTAAATATTTAACTAACTTGCATTCAGCCCGCGAAACTCGCGACTCTCGAGTGCCAAAAAATAACAGAGAAAAAAAATAAGGGAAAATAACTTTAACACCTCGTTGCTACTTGGGGGCCACGTTGCTGGTGGCCAGGCACGTGTCCTGGCATTTATGATTTCATTTCGCCCGGCTGTATAAGCTCTGCTGCTTTTGCTGCTGTTGCTGTTGCACTTTACTTTGGGGCTTGGGCTTTGGCTAAACTGTCCATTAGCACAAAAGGCAATGCTTATGGAATTTTCAACAGTAGGTGGGAATGCTGGTATGAAAGTAAACACGTACCAGAGGAATGAGTTGGTGAATATGAAAGGTTATTTAGCTTAAAGTCTTAAAATTTTATTTCAAAGATTGTTGAAATATTAAATTATTTAAGTGGACTCTACCATAAAGGAGCTGGGTCGGTGAATGATTGCTTTTCCATTAAAATCCGCAAGAAAAAAGGTGAAACTAAAAAACCAGTTCTTCGGAGGATTTATGGACCTCTAAACGTTGGCGGCGAATTTCGCATCCGAATGAATTGCGAACTGTATGAGCTCTATGGGGACACTGACCTAGTCAAGCGCATAAAACAACAGCGGCTGCGATCGAGTTGGGAGGCATTCCTTCGGCGGACCGAAGCGGAGATGGCGCGCCCAGGTGCAGGGAGATATTGCGAAGCTGGGAGTGTCCTCCTGGTGGAATGTCGCTCGGGACAGAGGCGAGTGGCGGGCATTAGTGGCAGCGGCCGAGACCGTAAAACGGTTGTGATGGCCAAAGAAGAAGAAGAAGAAAAAAACCATTAACAATAAGTAGATAAGCTAATGAACAGTTAATAAATAACAAATCTCAGAACCGAAACCCTCTCTCGATTGTCGATTTTCAGGACTCAAAACTGAACAGAACAAATCATTACTCCACTCTCGTCTCTAAGAGCTTGGTATGTTATTCTGTGTACCAGAGGTCCGACTGTCCGTCTGTCTGTTTCTACGCAAACTAGTCCCTCAGTTTTGAAGCTATCGAGCTGAAATTCTGCACAGAGTCATCTTTTAGCTGCAGACTGCACATTTAATATCTCGATGACACAAGACATTAAGCTTATAAATTAAGTCATTGGTCACAAAATTAAGTCAGTGGTTGAGAAGAAATGTGGCGTCCCAATGGTTAACGACACCATCAACAGCCAAGCTGCGCGGTACCTAGACAAGGTGGCCTCTCATTCCAACAACCTTGCCAGACGTCTTCTCAAAAGGAGGAGAATAAACGGGATCAGGGCAAGGAGAAGGCTCCTTAGGGTCCACCCAACTGACCTTGCAAATAGAAAGATCTAACTAAGATGCTCCCATAATCTTTTCACTTATTAAACATTTTAAGACTGAAAACAAAACTTACACTGTACAGAGACTTACCGGCTAGACAAACCTAAAACACTTACCTGCTAAATTGCTCACCCAAGTTTTTTGCAGTAAAATCCCTACTATAAGACAAGCACAACATTTTAAACTCACCCTAAACTCAAATAATATTTTACAAATTATATGAATATTCCCTACAGTACAAGTTAGCTTTAAGAAGTAACAGTAAGCTGTAAAAAAAATTAGTTTTAAGGTGCTGATTTCACAAATAAATATGTCTTAAACATAAAAAAAAAATGTGCTTGCGATCATTTTGAGTGTGTCGAACCAAGGCAAGTAAGCGCAAGAGTGTGATCGAACATTAGAGGCTTGTTACGGATATGCCTCTACAGAGTCTTTTTGGAAGAAGGATTTGGAGCACTGAGAGCAGTTGAAGGGTCGTTGGCCGGTATGAGTAAGTAGGTATTTATTTAGAATGCTCTTTCGTCCAAAAGACACTGAGCATTCTGTATATGAAAGTTGGTGTCGCTCCAGATTGCGCTTATTGCGAAAGATCTTCGAGCAGAGGGAACACTGTTTCTGTCTTTCGTTTCTGTCTCTTGTGTAAAAGGTCTTCGAGCACTGCGAACTTTGGAAGGTCCGCTCACCATTATAAGTACTCAGGTGTGCCTTTAGAGAGCTCCTCAGGGCATAAGACTGTGGGTACTGGGTACATTTAAAAGGCCAGTATGCGTGTGCAGTTGCTACTCCATATAGCACTTTACGGCAAAGGTCTTCGAGCAGCGGAGACATTCGATGGGTCGCTCGCCAGTATGCGTGCGTTGGTGTCGCTCCAGGTTGTGCTTAGTGGTAAAGATCTTTGGGCAGAGGTAACATTCAAAAGGCCGCTCTCTGCTCGCTTTTCCAATGTTTGTGAGGGTCTTTTCTCAAAGCAATTCTAACCGCTACCACGCTATCAGAATAGTCAAGTCTTGTGCTTTATCGGAGTCGGTGTATATATTCAGCCAGTTGGTGTCCACATCAGCACCAGGACAGGCCAAGCAAACGCAGCATAGCTTGACCAGTTAGTCCCCGTATTATGTGGTTCATTACACAGTTAAAATCTCTGTTAATTGCAAATGGAATGCATTCAAAGAGTTGAAATAGAAAAATTTAATATATTTCGAGATCAGTATGTTCGTATGTGGCAAGAATAAAAATACTGATTCGAGATAGGCGCTAAACGAATGCACATATGCTAGACAACTGAATTTTATATGTAAGTACGTATGTACATTGTACAATGTACATACAAAGAAAAGATCGACAATTTGTACATATTTATGTACTTATGTGGCGTTGGCCCGCGTTAAAGTTCTCGGCATGTACAACTGACGTCCGAGCCACTGGTTTTGATACATACATGCACATGTACATATGTATGTGTGTAGGAAATCCGTGAATTATTTTCAAAGATACACGCAAATTTGTAAAGACGCTTCAAGTAAATTTTTCCGGACACCAGCCGCTGAGCCACACCCGGGCACAAACATATTTTAGATACTTGCCAATGAACAGAAGAATGTATGTATGTAAAATAAATCAGTCAATTAACGAACATACGTTAAGCGCCTTTGTAGAAGCTGCGAGATTTTCGTGCAAGTCATTTTACAGAGGGGTGCTTGAATTTTAAGCCTTCTATTTAAGGTGGCAAGAACATCTTACATTGTGTAAAGGACGTCTTATGATTCCTTCTTTGCGTTACAAACATCTGACCAAAATAATAATGCGCTCTGCAAAAGCTAAAAACAAGAAAGAAAGTCGGTCAAGCCGAAAAAACCGAAACACTACCGGTATCAACGTTTCGGTTTCGATCCGGTTCTATCGGTTCCAATAATAACGGTAAACGGTATTCGGTTATCAAAAAAAAATTTGTATCGGTTCCGGTTCCAGCACATGATTTGAAACGGTTAATTTCGGTTAACGGTTCCGGTTCGGGTATTAATCCCTGTAATTATCATATGTACTTATGAAAAGAATACAAAAAATGCCAAAAACAATTCCAATTGTTTTATGTTTTTAAATATATTAAAATAAATAAAAAAATTATCTATACATCTATATAAAAGTGAAAGTATGTTTGTCCCTTATGGGAGTCGAAACCGCTGAACCGATCTTCACGAATTTTTCACAGTATGTTCATGTCGATCGAAATTGTCATAGGCTATGTCTCATGTCTGTGAAATGGTCCAAAAACCGCGAAATTTGTAAAATTATACCGTTCATCCGATTGCAATGAAAATCTCGGAATGGTTGAACGCTTGCCCAGGAAGGTTTCTAAGTTGAAAAAATTGCGGAAAACGGTCCAAAAACCGCGAAAATTGCAACATTTAAGTTTTCGCTAAAACTTTGGGATATTGATCGACGCTTGCCCGGAAAGGTTTCCAAGTAGAAAATAAGGACGGAAAATGGTCCAAGAACCGCGAAATTTGCAAAATGTTCGATTTTGATGAAGCTTTAAGGAATGGTTGCATGCTTGCCCGCGAAGGTATCTAAATTGAAGAAATGGGCCGGAAATGGTCATAGAACCGCGAAATTTCAAAAACTATACCGTTCATCCGATTGCCATAAAACTTTGGGCAACGCTTGCCCGCGAAGGTTTCAAAGGTCCAAAAATCGCGAAAGTTTGCAAAATAACCTTATGAGTATTTATGAAAGCGCTTAGTGCTTATCTTACAATGCCGGCGTTGGTAAATGGAAGCTGTAGATTACAGGGTCCAAAATATTGCGAAATTTGCCAATTTTTTATTTGAGCCTGGATTATTGTGAAAATTTTATAGACGGCAATTGTAGACGGGTAAATAGAAAGTATTAACCAAACGGTCAAAAAGTCAGGAAATTTGCAAAATATTCATGATTTTAGATTATCATGAAGACGTGTATATAGAGAAAAAGATGGAACGGTCCAAAATGCTTATACCGACATGCAGCCTGCACTAGATTAAATATAATCGCTCTCTTAAGAATCATAAGAACCCGGGCGACGCCGGGTGTTCCAGCTAGTATAAAATAAGTATACTATGTGCATGTTTTTTTTGATTTTGATATTAAAATTTGTACTTTTTTTACACTTTTGTCCATTATTTAATAGCTTATGCTTTTCATTTACCTTTATAACCTCCTTAAGGCGATCAGGCAGTTTTTGAAGAGTTGCTTTAGTCCAAACTGTCGACGATTCTTAAAAACTCTGTCAGACAGGATTCCCCAGAAGTACCAAATGGGACTTAAGTCCGAACTAATCGCTGGCCACCTCAAAACCGTAATGCTTTTGAATGAAAGAAAAGCCTTTGCAGCGGGTGCATTTTGAATCGGGTCGTTGCACACTTAATTATACCAAAGGCAACTTTAGATCAAATTTGGCAACGCACATAAAAAACGCGGAAGAGCCTAATGATGCACCTGCTGAAACATATGTTGTGTTTGACTGCTCACAGCTGATCAACTACAGCATGTCAATCGAAATATAACCTATCGATAAACTCAGTGCGATATTAATAATCGATAGATACTCAATTTCGATACAAGCCAACACTTTGAAAATTGAATAAAACGACGCTAGATCGACCATTTCGCCCACTGTGCGTTGTCTTGTTGAAAAATCCATTAGTTGTAGTTGAAATAAAACACATCCGAGACGTTTTAGCGTAACAAAAAGCAGGGATCAGCCAACGTATTTATGACAGCCATCTGGGCCGTCTAAATTATGCTGTTTCACTCCGAGAAAAACACATTGAGGAAATTAGTTGACCAAAATTCCTATACTTCTGAAAATGCATAACGATCCTTAAGGTGACAAGGAAGTAGTTTAAGTATAGGCACTCTGAAAGTCTATGAAACGTTAAAGCTTCCATTTGAAGCTTGATGAACTCGTCTTATAGTTGTATTAAGATCTGTAGCGTCCTCTTTATTTCGCTTTCACAATCAAACTGAATGCCTGGGTACATACCCAGCGCTCGTTACAGTGTTGCTTAATCGTTAAATTAACAGTGTTGCTGAACGTACCGAAGGCCGTTCAGCAGATAAATATTACAGTGGGCTTAGAGCTAGCTTATTATCTAGACATATTACTACAGATCCAAATGACACTTTGTCTCGTTACAAGACATGTCTTTCTGTACCGGAAGACGCCAAATTTCCCGTTTGCAACGTGCGTCAATGTCAGTTGAACCGACGCATCGTTTAATTTTATCACAACAATGGAGGTTTTTCAAAAAGTTTGAAGTCGCGTTTTTAAGCTGGTTCGACATTATTTCAATGCTTTTAATGTTAACATAAATACCAACTTTCAGTCAAATCGACCAAATTTTTTAATTCATGTCCGCCATTTTGAGTTTTTAAAAACTACCAAGGACTCGTTCAAAAACATTTTGCGGCCCCGAAATCAATAAATTGCCCAAATAAAAGAATGAAAAATGAAAATTTTGGATTGATTCACGGTTCTTTCGATTTGATTCATTTGGTTGAGAGACTTGTAGCACCTCAGCATTATGCTCACCAAGTGATCGAAAAAGTCGCAAAAACTAGATTTTTTAGGACTTTGAGTTTTTTTTTTCAAAACCTCGACGTGATGGGCACTTTTGGAGGCCAGATTCGTGTTCAGCGATGAAATCCTATAAGAATATTTTGTGTCTGACCTTAGAATCATTTTGGGTGTTGACCAGTGTAGTTCTTAAAAATATTTTATTGTGATCTGAACCCATATTTCAAGCACTCAGCGCTATGCAGTGAAATAGTACACTCAGTTTGTAGGCTTTTTATCTGGAACCAACACTTTATTTCCACCTACTTCCGTAAGCTTCTTAGGACAATCAAAGCTTTTAAAATACTGTCAAGAAGCGGCTTCTTAATGTTTGTCATATTTGTAAGCATGATTTTTCATATTTCATTTCCTTCAACAATTGTTGGTACAAATTTAAGTACAATTTTAACTACATTTTCACTACCCATTCTCTATGTCCCTCAAGTCATTGTCTGTGCGAAGAAAAGCTTGCTGTAGTGGCAATAAATGTAATGTTCGCCTTTTTGCTAGTTGCTCCAAGCCATCTCCCTCTCACTCTTTCTCCTTTACTGTCCCTCACTCTGCCTTTCTTATTCATTTTGTATGTATTGTATAATAATAACATAAAGTAATTTATGGCAAATGAAAGTCACAAAAATGCAAGAAAGGCGACAGCAGCCAAGAGGCAACTTTACTTTCATGCTACATTCAACAGCAGCTGCTGCTCTGCTGGCGGCGGCAGCCAACCGAAAACCCCTTTTTGCCTTAGAATTTTTATAGAATAGTACGTATATTTTTGGGGGCGTACAATAAGTCGCAATTTCTATGCCCATGTAAACTTTCATTTTCAATGGCAAACTGTTCAGCGTGCATCCTTCCCACACACACACACACACACACTGAGAGCAGAGTTGCAATGGCAAAAATGTTCCTTGTGCCATGTTCTAAGGCTTTTGTACCTGTACTTCAAGGTCTTTTTGGTCTAGGAATTTTGGATGGCTTTTGTTTTTTGTAGCTGGCCAAATGCTTTGAATTTTACTGTTGCGAAAAATGCGCGGCAAATTCACAAATTCTATGCACAAAGCAAAAAAAAAATGCAGCCATGCAGACATGGGACACAGCAGCCACTGGTTTTTGTGCTGACAAACAAATCTCAAATAAAAAAATTCCCAAAATTCCTTACCCACTTCATTCTTTATTAATTAAAGCCACAGCAGGTGTTCAAGTGGTTGTAGCTCAGCTTACCTGGCCAATCTGTCTGTCATTTCGTCGTTCGAGTAATTAAAAATTCAGTGAAAAGTTTCATCGACACCAGCGCCCACACTTTGTATGTCACTCAAGCTTGGGTGCCATTTGATTGCCCCTTCCTTTACATGTCTAATTTGTGGTTATAGTGGGTTGGAATGGGCGGCTAGGGTTGTCACAAGTTTTAAAGACTTTACCTCTAGAAATGGTAAGGTGGCTGAAATTGATTGAAGGTAGACAGCAAAAGGTTTATTATTCAGGTTCTTTTTTAACTAAAATTGAACAAGCAAAATTTAATACGATTTTGCTTATATTATTTTAATTAGATTAATCATTTTAATTAGACGCTTTTTCCTTATACAGAGTGGTCTATTTAAAAATTGGAATCTAATTTTGCCTTAAAAAAAAACGGCTAGAATCCTAGGTAATAAAGTGACCGAAATGCTCACTAATCATAAAGTCACATGTAATGCTGGGTTTATACTGCGTCACAGAGTGTTACATTTCAGTGTCACAGTGTCACAGCTCCATATGAATTTGACACTGAAATGTGACACTCTGAGACGCAGTATAAACCCAGCATAAGCTTTGGAGACCTTGTAACATAACTGGAAAGTTTGCGCATACCTCAAAGTTGTTGCAATAGCTTTAAGGATTGCAACAAGGATATACGAAACACTTGTGTTTTTTGTGCAAATGGGAGAGTCGCGCACGCCACGAGCACTACGTTCGAAAAGAATGCCCGGATCGAACGAATTACATAGTTGGTTAAGAAAATGTTAAGTTCGAGCCAATTGTGAGTAACGGGCAAAATATACTGCCACCCCTTCATATAATACTGGGTTTGTTTTAAAATTTTGTGAAGGCTTTACGAAAAGACGGTGATGCATTTGCATTTTTGAAGAGCGTGTTCCTTAACCTATCCTAGGCAAAAATCAAAGAGGGTGTGTTTGTTGGGCCGCAAATTAAAATACTTTTGCAGGAATCCAACTTCAATTTAATGTTGTCCAAGGATAAGGAGGACGCATGGAAATCGTTCCGTCGAGTTGTCACTTCATTTCTTGGAAATTTCGAAACTTCTTACTACCAGAAGGAAGCATCTCCGACCCCATAAAGTATATATATTCTTGATCAGCATCAACAGCCGAGTCGATATAGCCATGTCCGTCTGTCTGTCCGTATGAACGCACAGATCTCAGAGATGGTAAGAGATAGAGGTTTGACATGTATGGGACTTATGCTTCTTATACTTGCAGGCAGATCAAGTTTATTTTCAATTTTTGCCACGCCCCCTCCCGCCCCCGCAAATTGGAAAAAACGTAATATCTCCCACAGTTTTATAGATAGAAGGTTCGTTCCTTCTGGACATATTTAGTAATCAGGATTATTTATCGATCCGCCAAAGGAATGGTAAAGATCGGATGAACGGTAGTAAAGATATGAGCAAACGAAAATTCAATATATGTGGGCTGCTCCTGCAGCAGCAAAACACATACGTAAGTATGTAGATGTATGTATATATGAGCAACGACTACACAGCAAAGTGATAGCCAACAATATTTTAGGACAAATTTTTATTTAACGATTCATATTGGATCGTTGTGGGTGTGATGACCCCGCCCCGCCAAAAATTCCACCTTTTAAATGAATTAAACCTGCAAATATATTGTCTGAGTAATTCCAACAACGAAATCCTATACAAAACCTAACAGCTATGGCTAGCTCATTAGATCCAATTGGATTCTTGCAGCTAACTGGGACGCTCTCATTTTCCCCCTTCCCTTTCCCACATACACAATATTGAGAGAGAGAAATTAGAGATGGTCGCGGGACAAATATATCGCCCGATACCCATCTGACTACTAAGACGAGGATTGTTTAAATTGCAAATAATATAAAAATAGTCTAGTTCTTTAATTCTAACATAATATCAAGCAATCACAATGATGTTAAGTCATTCTGGTCACTCCGGAGTCCCGCGTAGTTTTCGATGTACGCCCATCTCTAGCTCTGGCAAATGCAAAGGTTTTTTTTTGTCTGCGGCGCGTGCCTCCCTTTCTCTCCTAACTATACTCTGTACCAAAGGTACATAGAGTATAATAAGTTTGTGCAAAAGTATGTAACAGCACCTTATGTAAGTATTTAAGCAACCAGTCACTCGTGGCTTTATTCATATATCGACCCCATTGCTATTGCAATAGCCTCCTCGTGGTGTTCCCTGGATACCGATTTTATATAATATAATCGGGCTTGACCGACTTTCTTCCTTGTTTTTAATAAAATTTTCCCATTTTCTTGCTGACAATGAATAATTTGGCTCATAAGATTAATTGCATAATTTTGGTGATGCTGCTAATGCCCTAAACGGTCAATGTTGTTCTAAGGAAATTGCTGGTACAAAAATGCCCATAATCCGTAAGCCAAGGCTTCGCTGGTGAGATTAAAAACGCAGTTTGGTCTATTTTTTCGTCTACTTTATGACCTATATGAAGTTGTTCGTGGGTGAATCTTCAAATGTTACTCCATCTCGCGGTTTTTTGGCTGTAAGTAAAAGTAAAATGGCTTGTCAGGTTGACACAGCCCCAAGGCTTGTCAAGTTGACACAGCCCCAAAGGGCCAAAGCCGAGCCTTTCTCAATCTCTTGGCTTGTGCGCGCTTCTAATTTTCGCTCAAGAGAAAGGGACCTACAGTTTAACGCCGAATCCGA
Organism: Lordiphosa collinella; assembly: GCA_018904265.1. Lineage (NCBI taxonomy): Eukaryota > Metazoa > Arthropoda > Insecta > Diptera > Drosophilidae > Lordiphosa > Lordiphosa collinella. The sequence continues at coordinate 112,473 of JAEIFV010000799.1, forward strand.
ACGGCAGTTTGAGAAGCTTTTCATGGCTAATTACTTCAAAGCTGGCGCCAACAGCAAAGAAGTGTGGCCGGGTGTAAAGTTTATTCAAAGAAAAAACTTTTCATTAGATGTTCCGAGGCGGGATCGAACCCACGACCTCTTGCACAGCGGTCGCGCACGCTAGCCGCTGAGCCACCCGGCCACGAGTCTGACGAGTACCATTTTTTAGGGACATACAATAGCCCATTATGCCATCATAAATTTAGTTTTTAATAAAACTCTACCGTACTGTTTTAAAGATATTCAATAATTTTGATTTGACCTCTTCTGAAGGTACCTTAACCATTTGTTCGATAAACGCGATCTCTTGATATTTCGTTGAGTTTTGTAGAATTTTTATCTTGAAGCATTAACAATTAAGTTAAAATTATTGTCGCTTTGTGCTGCTAGTACAAGAGTACCCATAGAAAGCGAACTTAGGCTACAATTGAAAAACTGGGTATAAAGCGATGCTTACAGAAGTCCCTTTTATCAGAATTTAAGGGTCTCATACCAGGTTTTTTCCAAAAGTTTGATTTTGTCGAACTGTATATGTGAAGATTTCTGTAAGTAAAATGGCCAGGCACCTATTTTTATAAAGTACCCGACATTTTGCTTCCCTGAATGCCCTGGTTGCTGAAAATTCAGTAACTAGATAAGTTACTCGTGATAAATATGTACGTAAATATTGAAATATTTAAGTTATTTCAATGATTTCTACAACTTAAATTTCAAGAATAATAGCTGCCAGTGAGGCATTCACTTCTTTCGCCAAAAATGAGCAGACTGACCCTTTTTCCTATTTTTAGTGACGATATTTCATAGCCACAGAGGTTAATCATTTTAACTTTTCTCTTGCTTCACTTGGTAACAGTTTTGACATAAAACCCGTCAATCGCCAAGACAGCGATTTCTTTCCTGCTGGTCAACCGCAAAAGTTTGTCTCCCTTTACTCCAATTCCGTTGCTCCCTTGGGAGCATGTTTCTTGTATTTTTTTTTTTTGGCAACTGCTGCTCTCAACACGTTGACAACAAACTTGCCAAAATGACCGTAAAAATACGAGAGACATTCGTCAGTACGTCAAGCAGTCAGTTAGTCAGCTGTTCACTGTTCGGTGCATACTTTTGGACGCCTGCTTAGCTGCAATGCATTACAGGGAAGAAAGAAAGGAAGGAACGTTCTATGCTCTCCGACTTAAAGATTTATTATGGCTATTGTTGTTGTTTTGTGTTTCCGTGTGATAAAATGCTTGACACTTTTCTAAACGGCAAAACTTTTTGGCACTCTTTTTCAATCTCTTCTTGTCTCTCTCTCTCTCTTGCTTTTTAATGCGCCATAATGCTTGTCGCTGTCTCCTATTCCGAACACCTCCTTGGCCATTTTTAGCTTTGCTTTCAATGTCTTTGCAGTTTGTTGACACTGTCTGGCTTAGAGAGCGCATAAAGTGGAAATGATTTACGCAGTGTGTGTGTGTGTGTGTGTGGAGCGAGTCCTGGGGCATAATAAATAGTCCTAGCTTTTGGCCTGCCAGTTTTGTCAAATCGCTCTCATGAGATAGGTGTTTTCTAGTCAAAAGTTACCTGGCCCGAGGTAGAGCTTAGCGCTTAGCCGTTGCCTGAAGAAATCTATTCAATCAACTGCGCAGGATGAATTGGTTGTTGATTTGTGGTTGTATTTTATGGTTTTTCTCTGGGAACAGAAACACCCGGTCAACTATTTTAGCTGCAATTGAGAAATAGTTTAGCTTTGGCATTTTCGTTGAATGGATTTAGGTGGCAAGTGTTGTGTTTTATTTTATTGAATTAACAAAGGAATGACTGAAAGAAATTACCTTTTGAAACCAATGAGGTCCCGCCACCTACTTGACTATAAAAACACATATTCTAAGGTTTTTTTTTCATTTACAAAAGCTAATAAACCCAGCTTTGACTTTGCCTTGGGAACGACTTCATTCAAAGCATATGCATACAGCTTTCACATCATTTTCCATTCCAACAATCATTCTTTAATGCACTAAGTTTACTTAATAACCATTTCCATAAAGCCTTCAACTTTGAAACTCATAAAGAGTTTGCCAAACCAACGCCCACTTTCCACCCAGTCCATTACCAACACATGCCACAAATGAATAGGTCTACATACAAAAAAAAAGCATATTTTGAGGCGGCTCCCAAGCGTTATAAAACGCAGACGAACAGACGTACTGTGCGCGTGTTTTGCTCAAGTTCACAACTTAAATTACGCAGCGAGCGCGTTTTGATGGCACGCACAAAGTCCTCTCCGCCACGCTCCTCACATGCAAACTGTTTGCTGGCATAGCCTTTGATTGATGAAGCTGTCCAGGGTGGGGGTGGTGGTGGTGGTCTGGTGTACAAAACCTCTGTGTTAAACACTAATGGTAGCTTAAATTAGATTAGAGAACAGACTCCACTGAATGTGAAGCGTGACCAGAGCAGTTGCCATTTCCGTTTCCGCTTGAATTTGAATTTTATAGCATAATTTCTTGTGCCATTTATTTAAACTATTTTGCTTAATTCGGTAGATTTCCACACCCCAGAATAAACTCATAAAAATCGCACACAAACACATAAATAAGATTTATTGTTATAGTTTTCACGCACACACGGACACATTTCAATTGCCATTACGTATACGCAATGGTGGAGTGGCCGAATGTCCGAAACGACTTGGAACTGCCTCAACAGCTGCTGTTTGCTGCTGGTATTCCTTTGCGTTTTAATACGTGGTGTTAAATTTCACGTAAAAGTTGCACTTAAAATTAAATATAAATATTTTCTTGGCAGGATTTGTGATACTCTTTTATTAGGCAGAGATATTTGAGACTTGAAATGACTTAATAGGGAAAAACCTTAAACTTTAAAGCTGAAAACAAATGCCTACAATCTTGCAATTGATTTTTATTGCATCAATTGTCCCGTCAGGGGACTGCATTCCACATCTGAGTTCACCTTTCATCATATTAGAGTATTAATATGTGCGACCCCTGGCTAACCAGCTTTACCACACTTTCATGTTTCTATGTTTGGTTTTTGTATTTTGGGTGTCGCGTTTTATCATCAAAAACAAAACACAAATATTTTATGATATGTTTTGTTTTCGTGGAGCGCGCCTTGTGGAATTTCATGGTTACAAATAGTTAATGTACAGTTAATTATTACATAGTCAGAGTCGTGCACGATATGGAGGCGGAGTCCTTAACTCGCAGAACTCGGAACTCATTCGTCCAAGTCAAGTACATTGACTCGGCTCGTGGTAGATTTATATGTGTCCAACTTTTGGTTTATTTTTTTTCGTATGTTTGCTGGCCATAAATATTAATTATAAAACACGATATCCATTATACAGCCCGCTGGCACGGAATCATCATCATCATCATCAGGAGCAAAGGGTTGCTACATTTCCTGTTCGTGGTACTCAATTTTCTATTAAAGTTTTATTTAAGCACAAGAAATTGTACAACAAATGATAGACTCCAGACGAAATGGGCGTGGCCTAATTTTAAATTGCTTTAGCCAAAGAAAAGAAATTTCATTTACTTATACTAGCGACTGTTTAATTGAACCACACTTGTGCATGACCTTGCCTGATTGCCTGAGGAGTGGAAAGGGGAGAGACTAATGAAGGGTTAAAATAGAAATAGGTATCATTAAACTAGGTCTATTTAAAGAAGGAACTGGTCGAAATTAGAACGTGAAAAGGATATTACTCAAATGGAGGTTAACTTTATAAGGTTAAGCTTGTTTCTTCAAAATCTTAAGTGCTTCAGAAATATCTCTCTAAGAAAACCACTTCAAGTATTAGCAATGAGGAAAAGACTTGTTTGAAAATGTCTAGGTATCAGCTGGCTTTGTAACTTTTTTAAATTATGTAGTTACTCTTTCGAATTCAATTGTAATTTGAATGTGTCTTGAGATTGGTAAATTGATTTTGGATGGAGGAAAGATGATATTTATCTATCTCAGTTTGATCAAAAGCATATAAATCACTGAGTTTTATTAGATAGTTTCGATTTCCATTATGTGATTTATAAGTGCCAATTATGCCTGCCAACTGCAGCGTTTGCCGAACGCGATTGGTGAATTCGCCCATCACGATTGCCGAAGGGAAATTGAGCAAGCAATTAGGCATGTTCTCAATTCCACTTCCACTGCAATTTTTCGAAAACGGAATTAAAAGTTAAGCTTCTAGAGATTTGACGGCTAAAACCCGTATTTTCCAAATAGCTTTGATGCCTTTTTTATAATAAGAACTGTGAAGCTCTTCAAAATTGGCATTAACCTCGGACTCCACCTCTTCATTGTTGCCAAATCTTTTTCCTCCGAGCCATTATTTCAAGTTTGGAAATAAGAAATAAACAGAGGGAGCTAAGTCTGGCGAATAAGGGGCGTGAGGTAGCAATTCAAATTTACAATTATTATTTTTAGCCATTGCAACGGCAGAGCTGTGAACCGGCGCATTGTCATGATGGAACAGCAAACGCGGCACCCATCTTGCGCATAACTTTTTCATGTCTAATTTTTCGGTCAATATGCGATGCGAAACAGCACTTTTTGAAATGCCTACACATTCAGCTAACTCACGAACTTTCAATCGCCGGTCACTCAATAAACATTTTTTAATTTTGGCCACCATTTCTGAAGTGGTCACCTCATTTGGACGCCCATCACGATGTTCATCTTCGCAGCTCAAACGACCTCGCTTAAACTCAGCCACTCAATATTTGATTGTTGTAAGCGAGGGAGCAGAATTACATAAGGTAGAATCCAGCTTCTTTTTAATATTGGTTGGACTAAGACCTTTTATATGAAAGTATTGTATCACATAACGATGACCAATTTTGTCCATGTTTGCAAATCAATAACAAGAGTTCTATATTAAAATCGACAAAAAAAAAAAAACTGTGCAAAGTAAAGCCACCAAACTTCAAACTTACCTTTTTAATATTTTTTGTGAACATTTTCCAACACTACTGTGCTAGGTCGGCCATTTCTGGGACGGCCCTCGTACTAAATTCATTTCGAATGATTTTAAAATATTTTTGATTATACTTTTAGATTGTAATGGCCTTAAGTCAAGACCGATTAACTCTCGAAATAAGTACAAAATGTTCTTTCTCAAATTCTAGTGTTATTTAATATCAGCACAAAAACATTATAGAAAGAAAATGTGAGAATTTCAAACAAGTACAAAATGTTCGTGGTTTGAGTCCATTCCCAAGTTCTCCTAAAACGAGTTCTCTGTATTGAACCAAAGAAGGCTGAAAAAACCAAGGGGCCGTAAATGAACCTCTACTGTAGGTCTGAAATTAACCATCACTCCATAACAAAAGAGTTAGAATCAGTTGGGAATTGTAAGAAAGAAACTCGCTTAAAAACGATTTACATTCAATCTTCTACTCTATTTAACATACTTTGTACTTGAACTTACTGTAAGTACAAAATGTTCTTGATTCAAGAACATTTCTTCTCATTTCAATAATAGCACTCGTCTTACGAGTTAAGTATATTTCGTACTCAATTTAAGTAAACTGTCTTAGGCTGTCTTAAAATTTAATTTACTTAAAATTTTAAGTACAGAAAGGGTTAAATTCAGTCCCTTTTCATTTAGAACGCTGGCAGCCGCCTTTTTTTTTAGTGTACTTACCAAAGGAGGACTAAGTCCAATTCGGCTACTTGTTTTGCCTTCTCACAATTAGCTTACGACGAACCGGAGTCTTTGGCTACCAAGAGGACACTTGACTTTGTAAGCTTCTTGAGCCGACCTTACAAGTACAGTCGACTCCATACTCCAAAGGTCCAAACTTTAATATTAAATAAACTAAAATGTTTTGCGCAAAGTTTGATTAAAAAATGTTATTTAACAGATAATTTTATGCCAGTGAATGGCAAGCAATGGCCACTTGTGCCCTCAAAGCTTGGCCCGTTTTTCCAACTCAAAACGAAAAAAAATGCCAGCAACGACCAAATACAAGCAATGCGACTCTGAGAGTCAATAAATATCTAACAGTTGCAGCGTCTTCTCCATGGATTTTTATGCCCTTTTTAACATTTGCCTCCTCCTATTGTATTTTTAATAAAAATTTTATATACATTGACTTATTGGAAAATCTCGGTTGGCTTGCAACTCTGCGGTAAAACTGCGCTTTGAGTCAATTTGATGCTCAATTAACATAGGTTAATTGTGGAGAATGTTTTATGATTCATGCTTAAATTACATTTTAAATTTAAGCTATGTTCTCCAAAAGAGGCCGAGGAGGAAAATGAAATGCCTGACAAAGAGTTAAACAATACAGTCCAAGTTAACAAAGTGGAAGATGATGGTAAAGAGAACCCCTTGGAGAAGAATGGCCAGGAAGAATCTGCCTTTGTTAATCAAGAGGCCATTTGTCAAAGCCCAGAGATCACAGTGCCAAATACGGTCATAAGCCTAGTGAACGAAATCGCTGGTAAAACAGAAAACAAGATGAACAAAATAACTGAAATGGCACAATAATAACACACAATACGAATAAACTGAAAATATCGAATATCGAATAGTATGACATCTCCTACATCTCTCCCTTGTTTTTAGGACGCATAACCTTGACCTTGCCTTGCACCGTTATTTCTCATATCCGTTTGCTACTCTTCTGGGACCTGTCTATAGCTCAACATTTGTTGCATGGATTGGGGAAACCCAGGTAAAACCCAACCAAGCTATATTTCATATTCCTCTCACTTGTCCCGATATCTTTATCAGATGACAAACGTTTCGAATAACTTTTCGAGCGTTGTCTATCGGGCAGCTTGACGATGTCGCCCGACTTCTATTAATTCTATTATACTTCCTTCGCCCCTCTCCTTTTTTCCAAATCAGCTTTTCCAGATCCCTCTTTGTTTTTTATACCCTTGCAGAGGGTATTATAAAATTGTGCGGATGTTTGTAACGCATTGAAGGAAGCATCTCCGACCACATAAAGTATATATATTCTTGATCAGCATGACGAGCTGAGTTGATTTAGCCTTGTCCGTCTGTCCGTCCGTCTGTCGGTCTGTCCGTCTGTCTGTTTCTATGCTATCTCCTTAGTTTTAAAGCTATCCTCACCAAACTTTGCACGAAGTCTTTTGGTACAAATACGCTGCACATTTGTCGGAACCGGCCGGATCGGATGACTGTAGCATATAGCTGCCATAGGAACGATCGGTCGAAAAACTAGTTTCTGTGAGAAAAACTTTTTTGTTTTTAATGGAAATGCCTCCAAAGTCCGTATTTCTTAGTTTACTATCCTTTTCCACGATTTCACTAAGTTTGGTCGAAATCGGATGACTATAGCATATTGCTCCCATAGGAACGATCGGTCGAAAAACTAGTTCGAGTATTGGCATATTCTTATTTTAAATAATTTAACACATTTCTACAAAGTTTTATCAAAATCGGATGACGATAGCATATAGCTGCAGTACGAATGAAAGGTCGAAAAAAATATTCTAGTCAGAAAACTTTTTTGTTTTCAGTGGTAGCGTCTTTAAACTGGCCATATATAAGTATTAAGTCGGATGAGTATATTGAATATCAGTCATATAAAAAACGGCCTATAGGGATTAAGGTTGTGCCTAATCGACTAGAATATTTATTGTTTCACTTAACTTAACTAGTTTAACATAATTCGTTGATTGCGAGCTGGCCCGAGGCTGCCAGCCAGCGCCAAGTTTGATACACACTGACTCTCCTGGAGATGACATGAATAGGCTTCACGATAGTGTGACCATAGCCGCCAGAGTCATCGGTAGTCGATCGTGTCTAGTGGTGGCAGAGTCGCCACAGGCGACCATCTAGTGGTCAGCTTTGGAAATCACTCAGCTAACATTGTTCAAAGCGAAAACTAAATTATTGTATAAAAACATTTTTTACGTGCTGCAAGGGTATCAAAACTTCGGCCGAGTTGGCCTAAATTAACTTTCCCCTTCTTTGAACTTGTTCCCTCAACTTGGCAAAAAAGTCTTCTTCTTTCCGACTCAAACTGAGTTTTGCGTTTCAGCGAACGCGCTTTGGCTTGAGGCCATTAAAGTCTTCATCTTTGTTCAGAAAGAAAAAATAATAATCATAGCACGATATCACAAAAATGGCGAATATTTACTTTTTTTAAAATTCTTTAGTTCCGCAAAACAACATTTAACATTACAACATACAACATTAGACAACATTAGAAAAGAACCCCGATAATTGGCTGATGTGTGTATGCTCGTGGCTGTCAGATGCACACGAAATCAGACGTCCACGCAGTGGACAACATATTCATATTTGTTGTTGTTTTCAAGTCTGCTTAAGGCATAGGAGAGAAAGAGAAGAGAGAAACCATACGAAGTTGTTGTTGGAATTGTGCTATGAGTGAGCCTCTTTGCGCACGGTAATGTTTATGCGTACAAAAAGAACCAAAGAAACTGAATTCTTTAGCGACTTCAAAGCCATTTAGCATGGACTTTTACCAATCACAAATCGTAGCTCTGAAATCGCTAGCCGGAATTATCTGCTGAATGTGCATTAACAGAATTTTAAGAAAGAATTTGATATTTGATTCTCTATGCTATTGCAATTTAATCCATTCCTCTTCACACTTAGGTATTTTTCCTTTCGTCCTGAGCGTACAACAATACCCGAACCAAGCATGGGCTTTGTAGGGTGGCATTGTAATACTTTGAAGTAATTGATTTTTGAACTTGACACCTTGGCCCTAAGCAGCTTATCAAAGAGAAGTTCGCGAACCAAGAGCCCGCCCCTCAAGCTTAGCGATTTGTTGAAAAGACAAACACAACAAAAGCCAGTAAAAATATTGTTTTTTCTTGGAGCTTAAGCCATCTGATACGTCTAATTAAAGAGTTTTCATTGAGAAGGAGGTGCTTGGGTATTTGATTACTAAATACTAGACCTGGGTAATTTGAATGTCATTTCCACAGTTGCAATTAGATTTAAGTGCAAGGCAAAGGCTGGTGCTGGTGCTGGCAAATATGAACAGTAAAATGCTTTTAATTTATTGTGACACTAATATACATTAATGTCTGGGACCCATAGTTGAACCCGACCCTGTGGCAGACGCAGACACAATTAAAAGTCCATGGCCCAGAGAAATGTTAATGACATTTTGCAGTAAGTGTTGCTGGAGATTCTTACTAGCATTTCCTCTGTCTCTCTCTCTCTCTCTCTCTCTCTAGTCAAGAAGACGGTTCAAGCTTGGAGTCGTCGCGGACGCTCACTGTGCAGAAAATTTTTGAAACTACCGTAATTTGCATATTTTAAGTTGACTTTTATTGCATTAAAAATGGGACTAGCTTTGGCTTTGGCCATTGCGACCACAGAGTGGCTAAAAGAAACGCAGACGGGGCTTGCGGCCATGGTGTAAATGGGCCACCCCCGAAGCACAGTGGGACCAGAATTCAATCAATATTGTTGACCCTGAATATTCTTGTTTTGAAAACAGAGTTTAAATATCTAAGAAATGAAGGACTAAAATCAAAACTTACTTTTAAGAATAATACTAGCATTTTTGCCTGTACCTCGAGGTAGAGTTTCCAAAAACCTTTAGTCCATTAAATAGTTTAGGTAAGAGACAAGATTTTGCTATTATTTTTCTTGTTTTTGTGGGAACTGCTTAGTTAAATTCAGCTGCCTTATGTTTTATTTTTTGTATTTAGAAATTCGACTTAAAATAATTTTTTTTTTCTTAATTTAAAGAAAATTTTTTGTTTTTTGACAGTTTTTTCTTATACTTAGAAAGCATAACCCTAAAAGTAAATTTTTGAGAAAATAATTTCTTTAATTTAGAAATTCGGTTTATTTTTTCTTTAATTTTGAGTAGTTTTCCAAGAGGTTTTTCTTAAAACTTTACAAGATTAAGGGCAAATTTTGCGCTGAATTAAGAAAGAATAATTCATAGCACGGATTCTTAGATTAGGGCGAGATCCACTAATGTTAGTAAAAGCGTTTATTTTATGAAAGAACATTTCTTAAGTTTAGAAACATACTTTAGAAATTCGCCGTAAATAATGGTAAAATTAATTTTTAAAAATCGCCCTAAAATTTAGGAAAAAACAAAAAGACACCGCTTGTAGTTCTCAAGTTCGAAGAATTCGCTACCTTTTAAATATAAAAGGGGCAGCTAATATTTGGCTTGGTTAGAAATTCTGCCTAAGATATAAAAAAATTTCCTTGTAGAAAACCGCCACATAATTAAAAAAATAAATAAATAAACCGGTGTAATTACCAAATTCAAATTTTCCTGTCAAAATGGGCGCGTTATCCGCTTGCTGCTACTTTATACTGTCGACACACGCGCATGCTTGGTAGTCGACAGCGATAAGATGACTTTCGTGTTTAAGTTTCCCCGAAGTCCCGAGTTCAAGTCCTCGCCAAGGTAAAGCTAGAAAATAAAATAATGATTACTAATTTCAATAAGTTTTACAGAAAGAAGATTTTAGTGAACCAACAGAAAGAAATTATCCTATAAAAAATATTTAAGGGGTTTTACGCGTCTTGGTGTCGTCTTATCCTTCCGCTCCCCTCACTCCCTTTCCTCTCTTATACTTAGAAAATATTTTTTCCTTTCTAAAGTTTGAAATGTTTTTCTAAAATCTAGAAAATGTTTTTCACCACTTCAGTTTCGACAACGCAGGCATGGAGAGACTGCTGTTTGAACAGACAGTCAGGCATGAACGCTGATCAGTGGGGTTGGTCCTCCATGAAACAGCTGTACGATCTAATAGCCTCCTTTGTGGTGTTGAGTGTCTATGTTTAAAGTTATGCGTAAGCTTGACATGACCTCGAGCCAGCTAAAAACTGCAGGTTCAGTTAAGAAAATATTTTTATTAAAGTGGTTGTAAAGTAAAAGTAAAATCGGCTTGTCAAGATGACAACAGCCCCGAGGGGCCAAAGCCGAGCCTCTCTCAATCTCTTGGCTTGTGCGCTTCTATTTAGCACAAGAGAAAGGGACCTACAGTTTAAAGCCGAATCCGAACGGCAGTTTTTGAGAGGCTTTTCATGGCTAATTACTGCAATGCTGGCGCCGGGTGCCGGGTGTCAGTTTTATTCAAAGAAAAAACTTTTTCATTAGATGTTCCGAGGCGGGTCGAACCCACGCCTCATGCTCGCAGTCGCGCCACAACCGCTAGCCACACCGCCCAAGTGGTTGTAGCTAATAGTAAATATTTTTTTATCTTTAGAAAGTGTCAGTCTTATTTTAAAAAATTATTTGTTTAAAATATATTGTGAATCGCCTTTGACTCCTTTTTTACGGTGAATTTCTTAATTTTAAGGCAATTTCGGATGTTTTTAGTACAGGGCCTTATGTGCAAAGCCCAAGTGTCCGGAGAATGGAAACTTAAATATTTCACGGCATTTTTTTATTAACCATAGAATGTTAGACACAAAAGAAAGGACGAAGCTGAGACTTTCGCTGCGTGAAATTAAATGGTCTATTACCGAAAAATCCTTTTTGCGCACATCGTTTGCCGTGAGCTAGAATTTGGGAAAAAGCATATTTTGATCACTGCCCTATTCAACAGGAGGCGCTATGTGCAAAACCATGGCAAAAGAATGAGACCATGGAGCCCCACCCAAAGCTTTGCATCATATTTCGTGGACTTACAATGAACTAGGGAATTATTTGAAGAACGTTTTTACGATTTCGGCGATATTAGAAACTTAATAAATATCTGCGATCTTCAATCGGATTACCAAATGCTGGCATTTACAGAATCTGAATATATTTTTTGGAAAAGGTTACCAAAAGATGAATACCCCTTTTGCAAGCACATGTGCTTATAAAGAAATAAACTTTCTGATATAAACCTTCTAGATCTGCTGCGTACTTCATTAAGCAATAGCAAAACCGACATTGATCAATTAATGAATAATGCATGAATAATTAAATAAACCAAGGACCGAAAATAACAGTTATGAAAAAAAAAATTTAAAAAAATTTCTTAACCAAAGGTCCTTTATGAAAGGGGGAGGTACCAGTATTCATATTTTTGGCCTTGCATTAAAATAAGGATACATTTTTATACCCTGTTCCCATTGAAAATGGGAAAAGGGAATCAAGAAGTTGTGCAAAAGTCACAGGGTGAAGAAACATACCCTATAAAGTATTTATATTCTTGATCAGCATCAACAGCCGATTTAGCCATGTCTGTCTGTCCGTCTGTCCTCAGAGTCTATAAGAGATAGAGCCACACATTTTTGCATGTAGGTAGGTGTATACCAAATCCAGCTCGTGTTTTTTTTCAGATTTGAAAAATTTTTCCGCCTCCCCCATTTAAGCGCAATAAGCTGTCAGAGACACAATTTTTAAAGTTGGACCCTCGAGACTTTACATATAACTATCAAGTAAGGCCCAATATCTACCTATTCTGAAAAGTACAAAACCGAAGTTATATACAAATCAATTTTGCTTGTTGGAGGGAGGGGGGGTCTTGCATTGTCGGACAGCGCGTGCGCGTGCGAAACGAATTTCGGTATGAGTGAGTGTGTGTGTGTATGTGAAATGATTGAAACCAAACGAAATCAAAGGAACAGGGTATTTTGGAGTCGGGGCACTCGACTGCAGCCCCTTTACTTGTTGTTTTTGATAAAAATTATTCAATAAAATGTATTTTTAGGTTTTTAAAGAATAAAACCAATAACTTTTAGACCAAAAGCCCGATTACCCACGTTTGTATACATAAATGATCTATGGGTCAGTATATCGTGCATATCTGTGATTATATGCTGGTGCTTTAACCTTGGTACTACCTGACTAGCGGAATTCTTAAGTTTCCTTTTTTATTAAATAGGACTCTTTAAAATGCACTGATATATGCCTAATTTTGAGCAATTTAATGCAATGTCCTTAAGATATCGTTGATAATGCTTTTTTGATAATGCCTTATCTCTTGAACTCAATCTGGTAGATTGCTTGACTCAAATCGCCAGTGATGGGAAATTGAACAATGTTTTCGAAAATTAATGTTTGGAGCTTAAAAATAGCCGGTGAAGAGCGGCTGCTACTTTTTATAAGCTTAAAAAACTATTTTAGAGGGCCGATAGGTTTGAATGTCGATCGACAAAATGTCGTTTTGGATAAAAAAAAATTCCATAATATTGTCATGAGATTGACAGTGTTGAGATGCCGACTTTTGTGCTAAGGGAAGAAACGTATAGTTACATATTCGGGCCTGTTCCGAATTCCGAAAACGAGTGGAATTGTCGCAAATCGAGTTGATTGCTGTTCCGAATTCCGCAAATCGACAAGAATTGTCGTTTTAAAAACGTGCAGTCAGTGGAATTAAAAGTAATTGCTAATTATATCAGTAAAATACTTCCCCAATATGATTAACTAAAAATTCGAAATTAGTTGAACATTTTTAAGATCGTTTAACATCATTTCTTAAACTGTTTTAAGCTTAAGTATAATTTTACAGAATTTTTTTATAAACTTCTATAAAATATTGCATGAAAAACAAAACCGAGCGGCCGTGACCAAACCGAGCTGTTCTGAATTCCACTTTACTTTTTAGTCGATTTCGACCTTCAATCGGCGGCTGCTAGGGTTGCTGCATATGAATATATTTAATCGGACTGCACTTTTTCTATTTCACTTAGCTATGTTTAACCATATTTGATATCACATATTCAAATGAAATATTTAAATACTGGTTTAAGTAAAAATTAATGGATTTAAAGAGTAAATAAGAGCTTCATAAATTTAAATTAGGGAGATGATGACAACTCTGTCAGCTGACGATAAACAAACACGTACGCTGGCCAGCCAGCCAGCTGTTTTTCGAAACCGAGTTCGAAACGTTCGGAATTCGGAACAGGCCTGATTATTTTTTTTTTTTCAATTTTATTTGGCAAGTAAAAAATTGTCCTAAAACATGCCCAAGCCAATCAAAAATTTCTCACTAAATGTTCATAGCCTGACAACCACTGTTCATGATTTAAGAAAAACCGGGACTACACTACTTTAGTCAACGAACGTGCTTGATTTTGGAAGAACGATTTTTTTATATTGCGGCAAGGTATTTCGATTTCCTCTGGACCATTATGAAACATGTTTCAAGTTAAAGTCTTAAGAATAAAATTATTAGTCTAATCTTTTATACTAATTAGGCAACGGGCATTAAAAATATGAATCATATCATTTGATACCTTTCCCAATGGTTTTAATCAAAGTAACCTTTTAAGAGTACGAAAATATTGAGTTAGAAATCAACGCGAGTGAGTAATATCAAATACTTTGGAGCCCCCGGTCTTTGGAGTATATGCTAAAGTGGTTGAATTTAAAATTCGACCACCGCTCTGGCTTGTACACGACGATCAGATTTGAAAAATTTCCCATAAACTAAGGAATAACTCTCTTTTAAGGCCAATTTGGGCACCTTAGGGCTTGTTGATGCTGCTCGCTTGATTTTTTTGGGTTGCATTGATAAGTGCTCTGTCGCATAAGACTCATATTTTTTCTCAGTGTGACCTCCATTATTTTTTTATAGCGAATAAGCATGCAAAACACATTTTTCGCCATTTTTTTAAAACAAAAGCTGATGGAGCCAAACCGAGACCAGTTTTGGAATCAAAGGACAAAACTGGACCAAAATTTTTCATCAAAGTGGATGCCACAAAATGGCTGTGATTATTTCGTAATTAAAAAAAAAGCTATAACAGTTACAATACCTGAAATAAACTTTTATAAATATGTTAAACTATCTTTTCTAAGTAATACACATTTTATTTTATCGCTTCGCACAGAAGCAGACGTCTGCAAAAACAAAAATATGGAGTGTGTCTGGCTGGTGGACTCGAGCATCGGTAGTTGGGGTTGTTTTTTCTGTCATTGTTGTTGGACTGCTTCCAAAAGTAACTGTCGTGCCCACCGCTTATCTAGTCCATAAAATAGTTTCGGAAAAAGACAAGCTTTAGCTATTACTTTCTTGTTTGAAAAAGGTGTCTGTATGTTTTTCCAAGTGCTTGACTAAAGAGGCACAACTCAAAATGGAATTATTTTCAATCTTTTGCACATTGCAGCCTAGGTGCCATGGCATAATAAAGAGAGATATAACTGATATTTGACAGCAAAAAATAAGACTATCTCTTTTGTGCAGTTAGATAATGTATCATGATCGACTTTAACAAGTAAACTCGAAAAATTTCGATTTGTGCCTTTTTAGTCAATTTAGGGCCGATTTCACATCTTTTGGAGCTATGTGACAGATAAATTCACAATTTAGGGCCGATTTCACATCTTTTACATAGCACTATATACTTACAAATGACAGCAAATTCTAAGTTTATCTGACACATTGCTGCTATCTAGAAGATATGAAATTGGGCCTGATGTGGAATCGCCCCTTAACGTATTTTGAAACGCCCCTTAAGTTTGCTGAAGTTATTTGCTCCGTCCACATATTTTATAGCAACTTGATCTTTTTTAAGCTTCTACAGGGCGCCAGTTTTATAAATTTACGTGTGTATAACCAAGCATTTTGACATTTGAGTTTTTTTTTTTAATAGTTAATTTCTTACCTCCAGATTATTTGAGGCTTCATTACTTGAGAGTTCATCAATTCTAAAGTAGCCACTCTCCACTGTGCCTTCCCTCTCTCCCATTCTCTGCACAAGCTGTCTTCCTTGTCCTGATGGGCCTTTCAACTTGAATTTCTATTTGGTCCCATGCTAAACTAGTGAAGGATAGATTACAAAAATACAATTAAAATGTTTTAGTGAAAATTAACTGCAGTTTAAATAAAATGCTACGTTGGCCAGAATCTACTTTTCCGCTCTTTCCCCCCTCCACGCACTATTTTACTGCTGTAGATGATGATGACAGCCACGTTGCTTGTTTCCCTTGGCGGTTTTAGTGGTTTTAGGGTTTTACGTTAAGTATACGCAACGAGTGCACCTGCAAGGGCCAAGATGTTTGCCCAAGGTGTGTGGCTTGAAGGGGATTTTGCAATTTGTTAGACTTCTTCTTGGTCGTCGCCATCGTCGTCGTCGTCATCATCATTATCATCAACAGCTGCTTGTTGTTGTTGTTGTCTGCGGTTGGCCTAGAAAGTTAATTGAAAAAAAAAACTAAAGTGAAGCTCTAGCCGTTGCGGAAAAAGGTTTAATTTAAATAAACTACCGACTAAACCAGCCAGCGTATAGAGTGGGGTTTGTTTTTGGAAGAGGAGTATTTGCTGTGGCCAGGTGTTGCCAACTGCTGTGGCTTAAACGTGTAACCAAACGACGTTTAGACATTTGGCTGTCGTTTGCCTTGACTTGGTCAATTTGGTTTAAGGGATAGACATTTTGTCTAGTCTTTGGGCCTGGAAGATAAACAGTTGAGAGAATTGAGAAGCCAAAATATTGAAATTGAATGTTATTGATTCTTAACTACTTTTTCTGCCACCCATCCTTGGCTTTTGACTTGAGTTTGGTTTTTACTTGAACCAATCCAGGGAAGTGATAACAATCGATAAAACAGCAAGAGGAAAACTGTAAACTTGTGTTTAGCTTCTCAGATACAATAAAGGTTAAAGTGCAATAGCAAACGAGGACAAACAAATAAGTCGAGTTTCATAATAAAGTAACAAAAATCTGTTGACCTGACCCCAGACTGAACTTTCCAACACAGCTTCAGGGAGAGGGTGTCTATACATTTACTGTTGTTTTTCAGTTGCTTCTTCGTTATTGTTGTTGTTGTTGTGGTTGCATAGTTCTCTGGGCAATCTGCTGTTTTCCAATTTTATGCAAAACAGTTTTTGAGCAAACACAAAGTTCAAAGGTGTTGACCAAGGCAAAAACAATGTATATTGAATTTATTTTAAACGGCAGGCATAATGAGACAACAGGAGTTTGGAAAAAGTTGCCGTACAGAATGCTGGCTCAGGTCAGCGGGCAATTCAAATAGAAAAATTTTGCTTTAGCTTTAAGAAAGTATTTCCAACAATTCTTCAGGGCGAAGTCAGCCATTTACATAACCACGCCCAAGAAGTTACTGACAAGAAGCAGACAAAAACTTTTATTAAATTTTTGCCGCCTTTGTGAGCCATAAAGCACTTGGCAAATGTAAATTACACATGAAGAAACACCCAAAGCAGGAATAATATTGAAGCTAACAATCACACTCACACACACACACTAAGAGACAGAGACTGGCACAGACAAAGGACATTTATGCCAACACCTTCTAATCAAGCAAAGAGCTTAAAATAAAGTAAAGCAAAGAATGAAATGAAAGATATTATGAAATTTCAAACACACCCTCTCCGAGCACACACGTAGTACGAAAATAGAAAAGGCACAAAGAGGGTGCCAGCCCTTTTTGCAATACAAAAAAAAAAACTGAAATACATATATGTACATATATAACACACATAACTGTCAACCAACAGAGCCTCTTTCAACACCCCTGCCCCCCGCTGTGCTCTGCTGATGCGTGTTTGTTAATGAAATGTTTGCCTTTCGCATTTAGTTACGCTACGTTAGACACTTTTGCTTATTAGTGTAAAGCGCAACTTAAAGACACAAACACTTTTGCCTGCTTCTAGGCGTCGACAACAAAGGCCGCCAGGCGAGTCTTTTAGCTGCTGCTGCTGTTTCTGCTCAGAGTTCAAGGTTAGATACGTGTGAGTATGGCAGTTGCCTTGAATTCGGCTTTTTGGCCAGATTTGGCGCAGTGCGATAATTTCCAAATTTAACTTAGGACATGTGTCTGTGTGTGTCTGTGTATGTGTGTGTGTGTGCTGCTAAGTTTTTTGGGCAATTAAAAATTAAATTGCGCATATATCACGTACCATCGAGCTAGCTGGGTTCACAAAAGGGCCAGGCAATGCCTTTTTAAGTTTAATTGGATTTTGAAGGCTGCTTGGGGAGCTCGAGGAATTTTAGAATAATAATGAAGGGAAATTGAGCAGACGCACACAAAATAGTTAAATCCTTTTTTGGTTAAGGAATTTATGTGACTAATTGAAAAGGCAAGGCAAAAAGGTAGAAATTATCATAAATTCTTCACCAGCTTTCTCTGTCTGTTTTCTCTATATTTTCCAATGGAAACTGCAGTTACGCCGAGGGAGTAGACACATAAAATATTCATAGGTCATAAATAACACTAGGCAACAAGGTCCGGTATATTAAGGGATTGATGGTGATTCTAAATGA
Organism: Lordiphosa collinella; assembly: GCA_018904265.1. Lineage (NCBI taxonomy): Eukaryota > Metazoa > Arthropoda > Insecta > Diptera > Drosophilidae > Lordiphosa > Lordiphosa collinella. Next base: position 130,663 of record JAEIFV010000799.1, read on the forward strand.
TTTTTGTGTGCTAAGCACGAATGCTTTTCCAGAAATGGTCCATCACGTCTAGAGTTTTAGTAATTTGAGCTCAAATTTGCAAAAAGTGCCCATTTTGACCATTTTTATGAACGTTTTGCGGCGTTCCATTTCGTTTGATTTGGCTCGCCTAAATATTATCTTATAGTTCTTTCCTTAACTTCAAAATAAACTATTCCAAGCAATTCTACGATTTTCTAAACCGATGATATACCTTTTTGAACTCATGTCCTCAAACTCACCATATTTTGAATTGCCCATCGGAGTGCACTGGATTTAGTTTTGAATTTGTATACGAATTTGATAAAAATTAATAGCCAACTATAGTGATTTTGAGTAGCATATTTTTTGGAATTAGACAATTCAATGAATTATAATACATGAATTAAAAATGGTATATCTTCGCGTAAAAAAATCTTAAAAATGTTTAGGATAGTTTATTTTAAGCCTACTCTAAGAAAAAAAACTGCGGTCCAAAACGCTGCCCAAGCGGACTTCTCTTTGAACCATTTCGTTTATAATTTTTTGTTCACAAAACAAACCCGACGTTCACGGCAAGGTTAGGTTAGGTTGCGATGGTGAACAGGTCACTCCCCACGCACAGGTTAACCCTATACCCTGATCCGAACGAACAAGGATAAAAAACTTAAGCAGAGCGGGATCCACAACCCACAGGTTGAGTAGGAGACGCTGACCGTTCACGGCAAAGCTCTGGTAATATTTTTATATCCACGCTCTGGTCACACTACAACAAGCAAGCGCGTCCGTTCAAAAAGCGCACAGTTGTTCGAAATTCGTGAACAATTGGTGTTCTGGTGTTGGTTTTGCAATTATACTGCTTTGAAATTCCCTAGCAGTTATAGCAATGCTGGCATGAGAAACCCTCTGCTTCTGCTCAAATGATAGAACCGGGAGGTTCCTAAACCTCCTGTTCAGTTGACCAGCCTTCTTTGCGGTGTTGTGTTTGACTATTCAAGTTTTGTGAAAGCATAACATGACCTCTAACCGGCATAAACTTGCTAGTTTGAATATCATAAATGTTTTAAAATCTGTCACATAGTATAACCAAAGTGTTCACAAAAATGTAATAAAATTGTTCGACAATTGAATCCAAAATAAGACCGAGATGTTCCAAAATTGTTCCCAAAATGTAACAAAAAAGAGCCCCAAGTGGTCTTAAATCATTACCAAAATGTTTCTAAAAGAAGCCCGAAAGTTTGTAAAATGACCCAAAAATGTTCCCAAATTGAGCCCAAAATGGTAATAACGCCACACCTAAACGTTAATGAAGATCGAACAATGGGTGGAAAAATAGCGTTCATGAAATGACACCGCCGTTCACAGTTAACGAAAAAGAGGAATAACCCTACTATTGTCAACGAATGGTCTTGATTTCGGTAGATTTCGAACGAATTATTTTTCAGAGTGTAAGGAGTAGTTCTTTTCAATAATATCAAAGATAGTGTAAGCATTAGTAAAGGTTCCCCACAAATAGTGCCGAATAATGGTACAAATCTGCATTTTATGCAACTTAAAGCTCAAATTACCAAAGATCTAGACGTGATGAGCCATTTCTGAAAACAGATTCGTGTTCAGCTCACAAAAATCATCAAGAATCACTTTACCAACCTTTCATTATACTGAAAAAAGTCTTATTTTGTTGCCTTAACTTTTTAGTTATTAATTATGAATAAATGAGGAGGCTAAACGTGGCATGAAGAAAAGCTACACAAACGAAGCATGTGAAAAATCCCTCTGTGTATAGGTGATATATTTGATTACCTGTTCATAGCAATTTCATAAAGAAAACCTTCTGATATTCTTTAAGTATTGCTGAAAATACACACTGTCAGTTTTATTGAAATCGTTAAAAAGCTTGAAGGGATGGATCTTAACTAAGAAAAATAATTTGGAGACTGAAGCTGTTTAGTTAACAGCTGTTTAGTTAATATAACTTTTCAATTCAATTCAATTTATTGCATCGGATTATTATAATAGGAGTATGCTTCTATTATACAAATTTCTTTAGAGTTCAGGTCTTTGAACCTTTTTGCTGTGTTTCACATGAGGGTATTCATTACAATACTCATATTTTTGGGGAAAAAACTTAGAAAAACCCCCATCCTTCTAAAGATACAACTTAATATTACTTACGGATATATTAACATAATTAAATCGTGTTTGTGGTTATATGTTGAGTGTCTACATCTCTCATTGAAGTGTTCTGAATTTGAGCTACATTTTTTGTTTAGAACGTTAATGCAGAAAGCCTAAATTTTCGTGTAGTATTCAGATTGCTCAGTGAAAAATGTAGAAATACTTTGGAAAGACGCTGATTTTTTCTTTCCATTTACATTTGTCTACGCAGCATCTGACATTTCAGCATGCTTCGCTTACTTTTTTTATTTCTAAATGTTCGTGTAGTTTTTTTACATGCCACATTTAACTTTCGGTTTTCTTCGTTTCGTTTAGGATTGTCGTTCCTACACGTGGCGTGTAGCTAATTTTGTTTTCCCTGTGTAGAAGTACGCTCGGTCCCTTCCAAATCTTCCTGAAAATCTAACACCATTATAAAGTTCGACTTGCCTCATAGGAAAACTAAACAAATTTCTCGATTTTTCGAACCATTCAATCTACAGCTCCTATTAAATCGTTTAAGTTGTCATCTATTAAATCTGAGGCAGAATCAAAACATTTATATAAGAACTTTGCAAACTTCGCGGATTTCTGGACCGTTTGATTTATACCAACAGTCTATTTACCCCCCAACATGATAATCAAATCTCAAATATAATTTTCTCAAGCTTCGTCTCTTATTTAAGTGGGCTTAAGTGGTCAAACCCGATAAATTGCAGCTCATTTTAAAGCGCCCCACCCATGGCCACCATTTTACCAACAGCCTGAATCCGCGCTACTGCTTCCACAGCTCTTATAACAGCTCTATGGGATGCGATGTGTTGCTGCCGTCGATTGCTCTCCTGCTTCGGCGTTTCTGAAGAACTAAGCCTAGCCTGCCGCTTTAGCAAATTACTGCCGTCGATTGCTCGCCTGATCTGACGCTCTCCGATCCGCTTTACGGTTTACCTGTAGCATTCTCCGGAGCTCCGCTTGCATCTGAGACTGACTTCTCACTTCTCATCCTTCTTGCTCTTTTTGAGGTTTTGCAACAAATATTTTTGAAAATTCAAAAAAAATTTTAAAAATCACAAAAATTTCAACTCTAGAATCTTAGAAATTTATTTCTGTCTTACTTTTTTCACTTTGAGCTATTCTGTTCGATCTACGCATCCTATGCTCATACATATGAGACAGCGGATTTGGCAAATTTTCAAATTCATTTTGATCCTAGTAGAATAAGCAAATGTGTTTTTTTTAACAAATTTTAGTCATTTGTTCACTGCATTTTTTTGTCTGGCTGATGGTTTAACTTATACTTTAACAATACTTTAAGTCATTTTGAAATAAAATGCGAATTTTTGGCATTATTTAAACCACTTTGGCCTACTAGGATAAAAATGTATATAAAAATATGCCAAAATATACTTATTACTCATATTTCGCACAATTTTAATTTGAAAATTTAATAGTCTTTCTACTTTTTCATTTGTCCACACTTGAGTGTTTTATTGCTCTTTATATTCGTCTGAAACCTGAAAATTGGAACCCGACTGAATCGATTAAAAATTGGTTCAGAGCCAAGTCTCAGAATTTACTTAACCGATGATCTTGAAATTTTTTGTCAGGGCTTGATCCCGCCTCGAGGCATCTAATGAAAAGTTTTTTCTTTAAAAAATTTACACAGCCGGTCACCTTCACTAGCTCTTGGCGCCAGCTTTGAAGTAAGTAGCCATGAAAAAGCTTCTCAAACTGTCGTTCGGATTCGGCGTTAAGCTTTAGGTCCCTTTCTCTTGTGCGAAAAATAAGACCACACAAGCCAAGAGATTAAGAGGAGCTTGGCTTTGGCTTTTTGGGCTGTGTCAAGCCAGATGAACGTAAAATGTGGTCAGAAGAAACATTTGTTCGACATTTTGCTGCTTTAAGTCCAGTTCCAAACCAAAGTGAACCGGCTCAAGAGTACATTTAAGCTGTGAACTAAAAGTTAAAATTATGCAACCTAATATCTTCCCGGTTCCCAGTTTGAACCGGTTCCAAAGTGGTACAGATAAATATCTTAGAAATTATTATAGCCATAAGTTTAAGATTTGCCGTTTGGGTTGGAAATAAAAAGTTGATTATACTTATTTCCGTATAAAACCTGATTAAGTGATATTGGAGTTAGGCATGTTAATGGTTTAAGAGCGGTTTTAAACACTACCTAACTTGAAATTTGTTGGTTGGTCATACAGATTTAGACATCTAACTCGATTCAGAATGGTACGAAAAAGCTAGAGCCAGATCAAATGCGGAAAGCGACTCCCAGCCGACTGAAACTTAGTTACAAATGCGCTAATAACGGTATCAAAACTTCAATTTCGGGGTCTGGATCTTGGCTCTGGGCCAACCCGTTCCCAACTCAGATTTCTCATTCGAGTCACCGATCGATTCGAGTGGTTATAGTTTTTCAATTTTAGTATTTGGTTTGTGTATAGGTTGGCTTACCAAATCTCCCATACGGTTGAACCACCAGTTTCAGACAATTGTTTGGGTTGATTTGGTTGGAGAGTTTCTGGGACACCGCCGTGTAAAACAAACATTTCAACACAATTCTTAAGACCCATTTGACTCTAGCAATATATGTACCTAAAATATACTGGAAATAATATATCAAAGTAACTTCCTGCCAGTTTTGCCATGCATAGATGGACCTTAAAGGGTACATTCTACTACAATTATTAACTACTTAGTTTATATCAAGCCCTTTTATGCAATCGATTTTCTTACAATTTGTTCTCAGACCGACAAAAATGTAAATTCGTTTCCCAACATTTATCATGTCTCTCTTTGATAAATAAAATTGCTTACCACTTCCATGACCAACTCCCAACTCATCATAATAAATGTTCCATTTCATGTACAAACATACTACACACAAAATGTTCTTCCCTCTACTTGCTTGCATGATTTTGCCATAACAATTCTCATTTCAAATGCCATCAACAAAGTGCATTTTTAAATTTTTTTTCCTTGCCAACACAACTACAAAAACTAAGTGTGAAAAACTAAAATGGTGTCACCTAATTTCACAACAGCTCTTGGCTACGCATCATTGCATAGGACATATACCAACAGAATATGACTGACAGAGAAAGAGAAATGTGTGCTAAGCACCTGAGCAAGTGAGTTGCAGTTGCAGTCCCAGACTGAGCGACATGCAATTGTATGCATATTTAATAATTCATAACTTTTTAGATTACAGGGAAAAAATACAAAAATACTCTATGAATATTCAGCAGAGAAACTCACTTTTTGTTCGTTATTCTTTACTTTAAAAAAGAATCTTTCTTTTTTGTCTGTCGTCATCGTTTCTCTATTCTTCTCGGCTTTTATTTTATTTCTTTAAAGTTTCCATTCTATATAAATGTGGGTCATTGCATATGAGTAGGCTTACTCTTACTAGCCATTTTACCTTTTGTCTCTGGGCGTTGAAACAAAGGAGCAACAAAAGGGACATACATAAGTATGAAAAGGAAGGACATACGTGCCTTCCCCAAAAAAACCTTTATTTTATGCAAAATAGTTATGTGTTTTTCGATTCTGTGTACAATGAACATTTGTTGTACGTTGTTGTTTTTTTTTTTTAGTTTTTATTGTTCTTGTTGCAGTTGTAAACGTAGCACGTTTTTTGAGTGTTTTTTGGTATTGATTTTTGCATTTTTAGGTCGCACGTTTGTCGGCGGCTGTGTCGTCGATGTGAGGTGTAGTAGGTGGGATAGTTTAATAGCAAACACACACCCACACACGTTTAATGAAGTCGTTTTTGCGGCAGATTTATGCGACGAGACTCACACGTGGCTTTAATACAAAATGTGCCTACGGAGATTGTGCTAAAAATAATCATTTCTAAATATATTTGCAATGTTGCGTCTGTCAAAATAGTCAACAGGCACTCAACATGATGCTTGAGACTCTTTGATCTTTTAGCCCAGCCTACGCTTTAGTTCAGTTTTTCTTTCCCCCCCTACTAAAAATAACCATAAACCTGCTAACCCACAAAAACATTGCCTACTTTCCAGCGCCTGAAACTTTAAACTCCAAAAGCAACATTAAATAAATTTTTAATAAAGTTTCGAGCGATAGAAATGGTTATTTTTAGCTCCAGCAAGTGAGGCAACGCTGTAGCAGTAGCATCAGCAGCAAATAAAAAATGACATTTATAGCCGGCTGCCTGGCTGGCATACCTAAAAGTTGAACGCACCCGCGGAGCACTGCCAAGAAGAAGCAGCAAGTAATGTGGCTTATGTAAGTCAGCGGGATATGCAAACATAAATCGGTGGTGATTTTGATTGTGGTAGAGCATTGAAGGTAGATTGGGGAGAAGCAAATATGAAATATCCAAGTGCAAGAAGAGAGTGTTTTCACTAAACGATGGTGTATACCTTTAATCGATGGGGTGCCAAAGAGGTATTTAAGCTTAACAAAAAAAAATTTATACTCATATTGGATGTACAGTCCACAAATGAATATAGCAAAATATGTTTTGTTAAGTACATTTGTTTGTTTTGTGGGGCTTAAATTCCTTTAGATTTTTTCTGTAACTAAGAAAAGCTAGAAATTATCGTGCATCAAAATTTAAAAAAAATATGTATAAGATTTACATAGCCCAAATGGCCTAGCCGAGTTTCTTTCGAGTCTCTAGGCTTTTGTGCTTCTAATTTTCGCACAAGAAAAAGCAACCTACAGATTATCGATAATATTTTTCATGGCTAGTTACTTCACAGTTGTCGCCAATAGCTGATGAAGGTGACCGGTAGTGTTAAACATTTTTAGAAAAAACACTTTTAATTTGATGTTACGTCTGAGGAGGGTCAAGAACCCACGAACCCATCTGCGCCGCAACCGACCATTGATAAATTTTTTTTAAGCTTAATCATAGGTTCTCATTAATTGATCAGCACTTGCACTTTGAAGCGATTATTAAACAACAAATTTAAAATATCTAATTTTTTTCCTCTTTTTCTTACAGGTAAGCTTTCCCTATCTTAAATTAGTTCAACCGGTGGAAAATGAGTGAGTTGATGGTTTATTAGACAATCCATTCATAAATTGTTAACTTGTATTTATTAAGTTTATCAGGCCTGTTCCCATTTCCGAGAGGATTTAAAAAGTAAAACGATCGAAATTCCGAATCGTTTTCATATTGGTGTTCCCGTTTCGGTGTGAAATAGAAATCGATTGTCTTTTCGAATGAAAGTTCGAATCGTTATCGAATTTTAATTCTATAAGACAGCCTTAACGATTCGATCAGCACTGCGCATTTGCTGATTCGGAATTGCGAACAGCTCGGTTTCATTTCTATCGTTTTTGCTTTCGTCTACATGCAATTTCTTAGGAAAAAGTTTAAAATAAATAATTTCAAATCAAATTACACGCATAATAAATCTATTGATACTTCAAAATCTTGACAATATTTGACACGTTAAAATACAAATACTTGCAAGATGAAAAGAATCACCGTTGCCATGTTCTTGATCAGCATGACGAGCTGAGTTGATTTAGCCCTGTCCGTCTGTCCGTCAGTCTGTTTCTATGCTATCTTCTCCGTCAGTTTTATAGCTATCCTCACCAAACTTTGCACGAAGACTTTTGGTACAAATACGCTGCACATTTGTCGGAACCGGCCGGATCGGATGACTATAGCATATAGCTGTCATAGGAATCGATCGGTCGAAAAACTAGTTTTAGTAAGAAAACCTTTTTTGTTTTCAATTGAAACGCCTCCAAACTTCGTATTTCTCAGTTTACTATGCCAAATTCTGCCAAATTTGGTCGAAGTCGGACATCTATATAGTATAGCTGTCATAGAAAAGTACAGTCTGAAAAGAAGTCTTAGTAAGAAAAACATTTTTGTTTTTCATGGAAATGTCCTCAAAACTGGCATGTATTTGTTTTATATGCTTCCGCACGATTCTACAAACTTCGGTCAAAACCGGAAGACTATAGCATATAGCTGCCATAGAAACGATCGGACGAAAAACGAGTTTTTGTAAAAAAAACTTTTTTGTTTTTAACGGAAACGCCCCCCACGTTGGCAAATTTTTGTCTTAAACACTTTTACACAATTCTACAAAGTTTTGTCAGAATCGGATGACTATAGCATATAGCTACACTATAAATGATCGGTCGAAAAGGAGTTCTAGTGAGAAAAACTTTTGTGTTTTAATTGGGATCGCCTATAAAAATTTCATACTTAACAGTTTGATTTGCTTTTCCATGATTGCACTAAGTTTGGTCGAAATCGGACATCTATATAGTGTAGCTCCCATAGAAAATTAAGGTCAGAAAAATAGTGTTATTTAGAAAAACAAACTGCAAGGGTATTCAAAACTTCGGCCGAGCCGAAGTTAACTTTCCTCTATTTATACTTTTCATTTCAAACAACCTGGAGACGAGAAATCTTGGCCGCCAGCACTATGCCTTTTTTTTCGAAGCAGACAAATTGTTTTTTTTTTCTAACACTATAAAAAAGAAACAGAATTGGAAAAACTCTGCGTTTTCAAATACGATGTTTTTAAAAAAAGGGTCGAAAAACAGCATTCTTTATTGACTTGCAACTTGTCCGTGTGTCTATCCATCCCTATGAACAAATAGACCCCAGTGATGGTAAGAGAGAGGCTTGACATGTATGGGACTAAAATTTCTTATACTTGCAGGCAGATCAAGTTTATTATTAATTTTTGCCACGCCAACACCCGCCTCCGCGAATCGGAAAAAACGTTAAATCTCCCACAGTTTTATAGATAGATGGTTCGTACCTTCTACGCATCTGTGGTAGGCAGTATTATTTATCGATCTGCCCAAGGAATAGTAAAGATTGGATGAACGATAATAAGGATTATAAGGAAAACAAACAATAATGCTTGGTAATGCTTGGTAGCACCGGCCGGAACTTCGCTGGGCAGCACTTCGCACAACTTCACACAAACATTAGGAGCAGAGAACTGCTACGAGCCATCACGAATAGTCTCGCTCACCCGTGCTTCAAGTGTAAACTAAGCGCTCAAGGCTTGTTGAGCTTGTTCAAACGGCATTCACAAAACAAAAATCGCAAAAAGGTTCGAGTATAGGCGAATCATTGCATTTGCAAACTCGAGTGTTTTTCGTACATTCACTCCCATTGACTCAGAGCTTGGGACGCGAGTCGTCATAAGACCTTATTGCTAAAATCTTAGTTCTGCTGCGAGACGTAAAGAGTAGAGTTCGTTCGGTACAAATACGCGCGAAATACTCGTAGCTTCGGACGCGAGTAACCGGGATTACCTGTTGCGTTCTGTTATGGTCAAAGATCATCATTTGTACGCCAGAAACAACAACTTGTGAAAGCAAAAGAAATAGCATAATTGCCTACATTTTTCATTCCTTTGAGTAAAAAGACAGAAGATTTTTGTTTTGTTTTTGCGATTTTACTATACAGCAACAATTACTTATAATTATGTAAGATTGCGGACTTCCTTTATTTTTCATGTTGCCTTATGTGGAAAAAATTATGTAACTTCTGTAATTTTTAAGCATACTTAGGAGAGAGTAAGAGTATATTTTGATGGGAGTGCGAGTAAGTCAGAGTGCATATCGAAAAGGCTTTCCCATGGCTGGCGAATGGCTTGTTATGGCTCTTGCAGAAGCGGGCAGCCGGCTTGATTGCAAAGTTCGGCAAAAGCTTAAACGAGCTTGTTCATATATTAACTCGTGCAAAGCAAACAGCTTACTCGTTCTGACTTAATGTGCTTTCGATCTGTCGAGTGTGATCGTGTGTGATCGAACATTAGAGGCTTGTTGCAGGTCTCTGATTGGGAGGTACGCAGTTTATTAAAGTTGGACTTAACCGACTTTCTTACTTGTTTTTCATTAATCCATTAGTAAGTTCTAAAAAAAAATTGCACTTTCTTTTGCTGGGCTTATACTGCGTCACAGAGTGTCACAGTGTCAAATTCATATGGAACTGTGACACTGTGACACTAAAATGTGACACTCTGTGAGGCAGTGAAAACCCAGCATTAGTGATTTCTTTTTACACATCGGTAACTTACTACTGAAGCCTAAAGTTGCTTAACCCAATTTGATCCTTCAAAACAGAATTTTCTATATCCAATCTTATTTCATTCTATACATCTTATGCTACAACTGGTAGAATCCAATAAAGCAACTTTTCGTATTAAATTCCAAATAGACTTAAGTCATCATCTGCGTTTTCCGGTTGCCTGCCAAGCCCTGCGAAGTCTTAAAGCCTCTTTAAGTCGACTTAATAAGCAAGCCACCTGCCTTCTTGGCTTTAGAAAGGAGATTTACATACTAACATAACTATGTGGAAGCTATGGCAGTGAGGCGGTGAGCCACAAAACTCAGCCAGCTCATAATCTTAAATCTAGGCAATATGAACCAAACCAGAATGTCTGAGGAAACTATGCGAGTGTTCCTTTTGTCCCAAAAAAACACACACACACACACACATAATGATATGCAAATGTGCAAAAATAAGTGTGTTCAACACACACACACCCCAGAACATCAAAGTGTAGGCTAGGAATTTTTGTTGTTCTCGGCTTGGCAGCTGCGTCAGCTAGTTAGAGTTGGAGTGGGAGCCAGGCAACGTTAATGAAATGTGCAAATGTACCAATTGACCAAACCAACCGCCTCCGCCTTTGCCTTCGCCTCAAGGCGCTCATTTAGTCATTTGCATATTAAAAGCTTTTGTCGCACAAAAGGTTAAATCAAAAGATATAGCGCTATAATTTTTTGCGCCTTTTGGTTTTCCATACCAACCAAACATCCCCAACCCCATTGCATTTGTTAACATGCGAATCAAGTCGAGACGAGGCGAGAGGGTGAAGCATGGAGCGCTGGGTGGGTGATTGTTGGGTGTGCGTGTCGATAAAATATTTTACTTTGACGCTATGTAAACACTTCTGTGGCATTTCTTAGGATTTTCTGCGGACCAGCAGAAGTTGGGGGGTTTGGGTAGGTGATGAGAATGAGGGTAAACTCTGGCCTTTAACATTTGTCATTTGATTGAGTCCTTAGTGTTTTTCTGTATTTCGGATTTTATTTGATGAGCTTGGTAGTGGTAGTGGGTTAGTGGTTTACAGAGATCTTAAGGCAGACGTGCAGTTTGGCAGTGTTTAGTTTTTTGAAACATAGTTTCTTTCGATATCAAACCCCTTCTTACAGATATTTCGGTTTAATATTTAAAATAAATATTCACAAAATCGATATTTGATATATCGAGTCCTTAAAATATCTATGTATCGAGTACTTGTTATATCCTTAAGCATTGAAAAACAACTGAAAAGCTTCTAAGAGACAATATTGTCACTAATTTTTGGGACTTTCATATCCAAAAGTCATAATTTCCATATTAAAAGCCTTTCAACAGCCTCTACTTTTCATAGTATAACTGTTAAGGCAACCGCATTGTTTTCTGTTAATCAGAGCAGATATACATATTCTCATCATCTAACACAAGACAACAGCTAAAACATATCCCCACCTCATAATAATGAGTTAGAGCATCCTACTTTGCCTCTCACTGGCTAAGCTGCTTTATACCAGCCACTACAACTGGCAGGAAGCTGAGCAGGAACAACGACCTTTAACGCTCTTTACCCATTAATGATATTCATGCCGGCTATTTCCTGGTCTGGACCTCAGCTTACTCTTCATTCTACTTTCCGTTTTGTTTTCTTTTTTTCTCAACTAGAGAGGGGAAATAACTTACAATTGACCTCGTTAGTGCCTGTCTAGTGTGTATGTGGGTTTATGGAGTCATCTCTTTGCGTTTACGTATCTGGGCGTGTGTGCAAAAAAAAAACAGTGGTGACCTCTTGACTAAATCCTTTCCTAAAGCAAAAGTAGCGGGAGCCAAAATGAAGTTTTATGCTACTTATTAAATTAAAAATTAAAAAGTTAAACAAATCAACGTACATGAAATTTGTACAAACAAGAACGAAAACCCCTAAGGACAGACAACAAACCAAAAAATCAACAACAAAATAACATAACTTGTTATCTTTTTATGTGAGTTGGTTTTTTTTATCATATGCGGTGGTTCCCCAGTGTAAATGTAAACACGCGCTTATCAATGTGTGTGTGTGTGTGGTGTCAAATGTCATTGCCAGTTGGTTATGTGGCTTTTGACTCAGCAAGAAAAGGCAGCGGACGAGGCGATATCAACACCAACAACATTGCTGACACATAACAATAAAATAGAAGCATTTATATTTTGTTATTATTTGTCACACTCCGAATGGGTGGATGGGTTCAATAAGTTGATGGGGAAAACGTACACAATCAAAAATAACAAAAATTCAACTTGACTCAATGAATTTTTGGCGTTTTGTCCTTCTCAAAAGGAATGAACGGCCAAATGCTGCCCTTGTTGTTTTCTTTTACTTATGATAGTAAGGTGGATGTAAGGATGTACTAACTTTTGAGGCACAGTGGAATACATATTGTCATTTTGTGCTCCCTAACTGAACAATTATATCTAGTTTTTTGCTTTGCTTTAGGCATAAATAATAATTTTTGAATTTTTTTGATAGAAAAACCTTTGATATTTTTCGACATCAAATAACATCCAGAGCTGCAAAGCATACAAATTTTTTGGAATTCCGGTTAGCGGGCTCAAACCAAAATTTACCAATGGTTAAAGTTCAGAAATTTTAAGTTCAAGGTTTTTGGATGAAGGTTTTGGTTCACACCATGCTTTAAACAATATTAATAAAAAAGCAAATTTTTTTTGTAATCAATTTAATCCCATGTATTCCGACCAAAACTCCTCACAATTGGGTCGTTTTTAGGTCGAAAGTGAATTGTAGAACATATGGGAATATTAAAAATATAGTTTGCTGTGACTTGAAATTCCATTTAGTAGTGAAAAATACTTCCAATGTAATGTTTAGC